>JAVQJG010140997.1:0-22586 GCA_036024015.1 Craterocephalus amniculus
AGACATTTTTGTCCACTTTCTAGAAAGTGTCCAATAAAAGGTCACAGGGAGGTGATTTTTAACAAGTGGGGGTAATTTGGGTTTAAATTTGAGGATTCCAATATTATATAATTTTATGATATTTGACCCTGTAAATGCATTTTTATCCATATTCACGACCCTTTATGCACAAAAATTTCACTGTTCAATCAAATCAATTATAAAACTTTTCTGATAATGCTCTCTCAGTTTGATTTTATTTCCGTGATTACCATCCAAGACAAGAAAAAAGCGTTTCTGCCATCTATATACCCATTTAGAAGTTTTTCCCTTGATAGAAACAGCTGTCAGATGTGGAAAAAATGGTCTGGAAGGGGTAAAATCTTGAAATACATGCCAAAAACTATAAAGTGTAACTCCATGTAAGTCACCTCAAATATTTTGAGAAAAATATCGACACATATCTACAGTAACAAAAGGCTAAAAGGCAAGCAGACATTTTTTCCACAAAGGGTCATGGATAGGACAAAAATGCATTTACGGGGTCAAATAATGGATTTTCATGCTGAAACTTTGAATCCTCAAATTTAAACCCAAAATACACCTGCTTGCCAAAAATCAGCTTCCTGTGACCTTTTTGGACAGTTTCTAGACAATGGACAAAAATGTCCACAAAGGGTCATGGATTGGTTTAAAATGCATTACAGGGACAAATAATGGATTTTCACTCTGAAAGTCTGGGTTTTGAATCTTCATACAGGATGACACTTTTTCACCAAAAATCAGCTCCGGTGAGCCGGGTGATTATCCGTGAGGGAGCTTTGAATTTGGTTAAGTGGACAAATATGTCCAGGGGGCATACGAGGGTTAACTATTAAAATGCTGTTGTGGGTTAACAGAATTTCAGCAAATAAAGGTACTCTCTTTTCTCAAAAAGATTCACAGAGACAGTGGCAAGTGAAGGTGAAATGATGATGAAGGCCAGCTACAAGAGAACCTATACGGGCTGTTTTACGATACTCCCCGTTATCCTAGCTGAACTGGATATGTTTTCACAAAAGCAGAAACATATCCGTTACCATTTAAATTTATTTTGTGCAGCTGGCGACAGACCATGCAAACCATGAATACCTTATTTTTAGAATGTCTATGAGGTTAAGTTAATGCTGGAGTTTACCGCTCCCTATCAGGTGTAATCCTCAACAAAAATTACCTTTTACGGTCTTAAAACGATTTAAATCATTTGGTCATCCAGTTTTATGTTAATTGCTTTTATGATACAATGAAATAGGTCCCATTTAGTTTACTGTCATCATTGTCAATGTGTAAAGTCAATGTGAGAGCAAGTTATATGAAAGAATGTTGAATATACTGGTATTAGATACGCAGACCTGTAGGCTATCAATTCAACTGTTGATGATTGATATTACTGAATCAACATGCAAGGTTGCTTTTAAGTGGCAGTGAATAATTTTCACATTTATGTTTAGGCTGTGAAACCTGTGCACCCTTCAGTACACTTCCGATGTCAGCCATGATCTGGAGTACAAGACCTCATAAATTATACCATTTAATAGTTAAACTGTTTTGTACATTGAAACAATTTGCTTCTATTTCCAGTTTCTGGATTTCCAGGTCCTGTTTCTTCAGGTTTTTCTCTTTTATTGCAATATTAAGATCTCTCCTGCAACAAGGAATAGTTTTTGCAGCTATGTGGCGACAGACATCTGACCACCTGTGAACTCTGCAACATGTTTCAGATGTTTTCTGCATTATCTTTCACTTCACCAACTCAAGCTGCTTAAGTACTTTTATAATCCACAAAGGGGAAATGGTGAGGTTGTAATTGTTGTTTTAAGTGAGGAGCAGTTACTTTGCCAAGTCAGCAAGTCATGGTCTTTTGAAGACAGCCTTGA
Organism: Craterocephalus amniculus; assembly: GCA_036024015.1. NCBI lineage: Eukaryota > Metazoa > Chordata > Actinopteri > Atheriniformes > Atherinidae > Craterocephalus > Craterocephalus amniculus. The sequence continues at coordinate 1,896 of JAVQJG010140997.1, forward strand.
ATGTACACTCAATAGGATAACGTACACCTAGCTTGACTTTGTCTCTCCTCCTCCTCCTCGAACTTGTGTTTTTGAAACCAATTAATCCAAAATGCACTGAAAAACCTTGGTCAAACCCTGCTATCTTCCATCCCCCTGGATAATTTAATTCTACTTAAATGAAACAGGCCCAGGTTTATTTTATTGACAAATCAAAGATCAGGAATTCAGAGGAGGAATTCAAAGTTGAAGGAGTGCAGACTGAATTTCAAAATCAGCTTTGAAATATCTATATCTATTTTTACAGACTGGAAACATCATAGTCATTCTTTTCTCTCCTAAAATAACAACTATTGGATCCAAGGATAACCCTATTATGGTACAGGCTATTTGATCATTTCATCGGACAAACAAAATGCCATCTCATGCGTCTCCATGAAATCCAAACCACATGGAGTTCTCCTCACCAGTCATCAAAGATCAGGCTGCCTTTCCAGATATTTCACTGAGACTGGCTTTCACCTTAAAATGAGAAGAAATGTTCAGCACTGACCACTCACTGCTGTAGAGCTGTCATCTAGAGAAAAGTATCAAGCCACTATCATCTTTGTGAGGGCTTTACTCTGTACTTATCATTGGTTGGTTTGTAGATTGGCGTGTGTCACATGTTGTAGGCTAATGCCAGTTAAATGGGTCAGTATTTCATTGTGTCGGGAGTCGGGACATAATTATCAGCTAGACCCTACCAACACATTTTTGTTTTTCATTTGTTTTTGGAAACCAGACAGCGAGCTCAGTGACTATTTTATGTCTTGCCTTGCCACTGCATTTGGAGTACACGCCACTTAAAGTCACTTCATCTATAGTGATGCATCACTTCAATTCCTTTTAGTCCAATAAGTGAGTTGTGCAAGAAATGATCTCCCATACGCCATGAATTAAGACATTGCAGAGAACTGGACTATTTTTGTAGCAGTACTGTAAGTATGTCGCTTTCACTTGTAAAGTATGACATTTTAACTACGGACTGACTGTTTCCTGAAGTGGTCATTTAAGGAATGGGCCCTTCACCAGATGAATTCATGCTCTAACAGAGTTTAAGATTTAAAAATGAGAGATTGTGAGAAGAAATGGAAGAAATTTGATGGGAAACTGTCAAGGACTTTTACTGAGTAATATTGGGTAAATTAAGTGTGAAGTAGTTTATACGTAAAATGAAATCATTGCTTTTTTTAAACTTTTGATATTGGAGCAAAATGATGTACGTTTTAGGTTGCTGCTTGACTTTATCACAGTACTTTAATACCCTTTATTTATTAACGTCTCCCTCATTTTTTAAATATATATGTCTACTTTAGTACAGTGTCTGAGTTTTGGTCTTAATTTTCCACAGCAGACATCTTACAACATGATCAGGGAATGTCTTAGTTTAAAAAATGGTCTACAGGCTCAAGACCATCAAAAATCTTTTTCAGATAAGAAAATTAAAAAAAACAACAAAGAAGTATTCTTTGCCTTTGCTTATCTTTGCTGTAATGATTTGATGACATGCTGCAGTTCTTCCACTCAAAGTCAGTGTGTTTGCAAAGCTCCTCTCACTGTCTGTCTCAGTTGTCAGTCAGTTATGCAGCCAGTAGCTGTCAAGGTACAGAAACGGTGATTTATTCTATCATTTTAATTTCATTTAGTATTTTTTCCCTCGGCAGCCTTCCCCTCATAGGAAAAACCACTATATGGTAAGCACATCCCATAAAAGTTTGACTTTATGGTCACAAAAATGAATTATCAGCCAGCTGCAGTTGTATTAGTTCTTGGGCACTGGAGTGTTAAATACACTCTGAGGGGGATGAGGAGACTAAATAAAGTGAAAGCCTCCTGAGAAATTAGGTATTTTCTCTTAAAGTTGTTGACTTCCCTGGAAATAATCCACCCCCCCTTCTCTCTCAGCTTTATGCCTCTGATCTGTAGAAACATTTTTCCAGTGTGATTTGGTCCTGGGTGAGGATAAGCTTTAGGATTCAGTGTTTTACTCACAGCATATGAGAGAGAGGATTCATGTCAGCTTTTATAACACACTTTGTTGGTGGAAACTGCTGTGGTACGTGTGATAAATTAGCAATGCTGTACACAATAAGTCCTTGACTTGGGCTTCAAAAGATGATGACAGTATGATTGACCTGGGCTTTGTTTTAACATTTTTTTCTATAGGCTCATCCAAAAAAATGCCATATGAACAACTGTGAAAGTGGTTTTTAAACAAGGAGGACGTTTACAGAAATAGCTCTTTTAAACAATGTGAAGCACGAGCTGGATTATGTGACTCTTCGCTATCTGAGACCAAAGTGCTCTCCACACATACAAAAATATTGTTCTCCCTCTTCTCATTTATCTCTGAGTTCTAGAACAATTCAATTAATTAAATCCAGCCCTTCACACTCTTCTTCATCTGCCATATCCAGTGATAAGACAGATTTATAGACCTCAGCACTCTCTGCCACAGTGAGACTATAGAGCGCTTTTAGCAAGGTCAAAAGTGTGCACATTTTCCAGCCACCTTTGTTGGTTAACAGACAAAGGTAATGAAGGGTGAAAATATTTCCTTTTTGAGAACAGGAAATCCCAGACATACCTATTCTGGAAACTAAAATGTGGAAAAATAAGTCTTTACCTGCTGCAGAGCTCAGTTTAATAAGAAGCAGCGATGCGTTCACTGCTGCTCATCCTCTTAGTGACTGACAGAACAGTCCATTGTTTCTGGATAAAATCCCAAAACACGTAACTTTTTGTTTACAGATTAAATTGAAGGCTTGTCGCCTGCTTTTTTCTTCTATTAACAATGAAGCCTAATAAGTTAATACGATAAACTTTGTTGCATCACTATCATGAGCTCCCCTGACCCTTGCTTGGCCCTTAAACAGTGAGAGGATTTAAGAGGGGGGGGGGTCCTGCTGCCAGACGCCCGGTCTAATCTGATAACTGCTGGGATTATGCTGCCTTGTCAGACTGACAAACAGCCTCATTCCCACTAACTGTGACAGTATGGAAGCCAGACAATTTTCTTCCTCAATCCCCCAATGTCCCCTACTTACTGTTCTTCTTTCTTCTTAATTCACGCTTTCCCTGATAGTGTGTTCACCGTTATGTCAAGTAGTTTTATCTTCTAAATATCTTTATGTATATATTTTTTTGAATATAAGATTATTACAACATCTATTGGATTATGATTGATGTGCAGTTTTACAAAAACAAGTATCCTACAATCAAAGACCTTGACTTTCACTATGTAGCCACATTATTAACACATAACTCCAATTAGTGAGAATAAATAGTGGGGAAAAATTTAGATTTGTGTCATTTTTGTGAAACTTGCGAAAGAAAGGTAAGTTAACTAACAGCCATAATAAGGCAACGTGTAGTTGTTCTATTTCTATTATTTTTCCAATATTTTTGTGGATTTTACTTCTTTCAATTTCCAGAAACTTGCCAAATTGATATTTAAATAAAAACTGAATCCAACGAATCTCCTAAACCACTATTTTATACACAAAATAACATTGAAAACATATTAAATACTACACATTTTACTGTTCCATGACAAATATTGATTATTAACCAGCTGGGATGGGATAAATAAAAAGCTTTACAAAAAAGTAATTAGCTGATTTAGCTTTTTTTGCAGCTAAAGTGGCTAATAAGTGAGAGGCGAGTAATGTGACTGAACCTTTGCCTGCCTCACAGACATGAAGATGCACCAAGATGCAGAGAAAAAATGACATTTCATTGTCAGAAAACAGCTTTGAACTTCAACTTGATGCTACAAACTGGAACAAACTGCTTTTACATTTCCACACAAATTTTCCAGAAAGTGAAGTTTTCAGCACTTTGTCAAGAATGATCAGAGCAAAGTTTATCAAAGGGAAATGTTGTAGGATGGGGAATATAACAGAAAGTCTGGCCTGAGACATCGGTATGAAGTATTTCAAATTCTATATTTCTTTTCTGTTTTTCTGTTTGCTGAGTCAGAAAATGTGATTACTTTGCACTGCACTCAAGCAGGTTCTGGCTTTCCATTCAGACTTAGAAACTCAAGAAGCTTTTGTATTTTCTCATAGATAAAAAAAAATAAAAGCTTATTTCCTTAAGCAGTACAGATGGTAGTTATCAGAGACAACCTCATTAAAGTTTTCAAAGATTATATAAAGCTTCAGTGCATGCAAACTTGTCTATACTGCAGTTTTGACATTCTTGTATCGTGACTGTAGCAGCTGGTATTAAAAGTCACATCTGCTTTTTTTTTTCTTTTTTAATAAAAGCTTGGACTCCATATACAGTATCTGAAGCTCTGTCTGTCTTTCCAGGTTGCTGTGTGGAACTCATACAAGGGGATGACCCTGATGGAGAAGCCCAACCGAGACAAGAATAACAATGTGACAGACTCTATGGCTAACAGGACACTTATTGTCACCACCATACAGGTGCGGAGGCAGACTTCAGCAAAGAGAGAAGGAAGACAGTGCACCTGGGTGGGGTTAGTGGGTAAATAAAGGAAAATACAAATATAATATAGTAAAAGACAGTCTTATCTGTCATTTATGATCAACAAGGTAAAAAAAGCTACTTATTCACCACATCTGGATCCAAGGACTAGTTTGTTACTCATAATGTCATCAGACGAAAACAATTAATCCAGTTTTCTTCAACTGAGTACTTACAGGTCATGAAAGGAATTCAGTAAAATCCTCATGTTTTTTCCCCTTCTTTCTATGCAGGAAAACCCATATGTGATGGTCAAAAAATCAGACAAGGAGCTGGTTGGGAATGATCGTTATGAGGGATACTGCATGGATCTCTTAAAAGAACTCTCAAACATTTTGGGTTTTACGTATGAAGTCCGACTGGTGGGGGACGGAAAATATGGAGCCCAGAATGACAAGGGAGAATGGAATGGGATGGTCCGGGAGCTGATCGACCATGTGAGTGAATAGTTTAATATATGGCAGAGGAAGGAAGTATTTTGTAATGAATCTTTTTTTTTCCTCATTTGGGGACACAAATACATATAAAACCTCACATTTCTGGGTAAAAATGGATTATGAACAATCTAGGGGGAAAGTTAGCCTCAACTGACTTCAGAAATTGATCTTTATATTTAGATTGAAGTCTTTATCCCATAGTCCTTATGAACAAAACAAATCTATCTCATTTATAATTGTTTATTATTTTAATTGTTGCATGGAATCTTTTTTTAACAGATCTAAGCATTTAAATTGTTGACCAAGTTGAATCTTTGCATCAGGTTGCAGACCTCGCCGTGGCCCCTCTGACCATCACCTATGTTAGAGAAAAAGTGATTGACTTCTCCAAGCCCTTCATGACCTTAGGCATCAGCATCCTGTACCGCAAACCTAATGGCACCAATCCAGGCGTGTTTTCTTTCCTTAATCCTCTGTCTCCGGACATCTGGATGTACGTGCTGCTAGCCTGCACTGGAGTCAGCTGTGTGCTCTTTGTGATTGCGAGGTAAGAGCATGGATGGATGTTTTTGATATAAAGCTGCCGTATGGAAATGAAGAACATTCAGGCTTTTTCACAGTATTTTGTGTTGTCTGACACAAAAAAGGGATTTATAGATGCATGTTTGGAATTTCATTGCAACATGTTTGTGTGGAGGGGTGTGCTTAGTGGTAAATTATTTGAATGAAAGCCCAGGTTATCTTTTCCAAAAGCTCTTTTCTTACAGTAACATGCGATGCCTCTGGTCTGTTGAGAAACCAATATACAAATTCTTACTTTTACATGCCTGAGTATAAAATTAAGAGAACTTTGCTTTTAGCTGTGGGCTGCCACACAGCCTTTCACTGATGGAGTGATTTCATACAATCGTCACCTTTCTCTCTGGTGGTCCTCAAAAACCCTTTTCAGCAGGTTGCACTTTGAGCCTGCGAGTGAGAATCTGATTTCAATGATGAAAATGTAAATCATGGTTAAGTGTAGATTCCACTGGAGAATGAAAGCCTGCTTTCACAGCCTGCTGTTTGAGAAATGCACCTTTACTATACTTCTTGAAATTTCAATTTACTTAAACATGATGTGGCTGCAATGCATTCCTCATTTAAATTTCCTGTCATCTCTCTTTCTCTCTATTCTATCTTTTACTGTCTTGCAGGTTTACTCCATACGAGTGGTACAACCCGCATCCATGCAACCCATCCTCCACTCTGGTGCAGAACAATTTTACTTTACTTAACAGTTTCTGGTTTGGTATTGGAGCTCTCATGCGGCAAGGTAAACATACCCCTTTGAAAGTTATTCAAATCCAAACTTTTATAAAAGCACTGGATCAAAGCCCTGCTCAGATTTTCACTGGCATATATGATTTTGATTCTGTGACTCGACTTTTTCTTTTACCATTTCGCTGCAGCCTCTGGAGGTCGTTTCAGTGTCACCGAGTGGTGCTTTTGTCTTTTTCAGACAAACGAGATAAACACAGTCAGGAAACTTTCCATATCTGAGATAACAGTGGAGACTAAATCAAAGCTAATAGACCTATTTACCCCAATGTTTTTTGCTCTACTCCAGTTAGCTAGTAAATGTTGCACTAAAAATGGGCTGAAAGTCAGACACTGGTCCAAAGAGTTCACACAGTTAAATCCATGACTGCATGTGCTGTTTATATTTTCCATGTTTAAGAAAATAGTAGTCACAAGGTGTGTGTGACATATCTGTAAATGTCATCATCACAGTGTGTATCTGGGGCTGTTTACAAACATACCCTCTCATTGTCTGAAGCTCATTGGCTTCTCTTTCAACTAGATTTATAGTATAAAGCCGAAAATGCCTTGTTCTAAAGAAGTTAATATATCATGCATGAATGAAAGACAGTCATCCAAGCTTCCTTCAAATAGCTACTTTATTAAAAGCAGCTACACATTCATGGCGCCTGCTGTTCTACTCATTTGCATCAGCAACCAAATGATTGGGCATGTACTGTTACGTTATCGTATAAGTAAGGAGAATACAGTTTAGATAAAGTTGCCATTAACCGAATTATAAAATTATTAATGTTGAGACTTGAGGTCTCTCTATGCGGGGTTTGAGAGGAATTCACAAAAGAAGAAACAAAAAAAGAAAACGCTGATACTCTTCGATCAGTTTTTATTGTCCCTTTTCTTTTCAGTGAACAAAGAAGAAAAGCAGAATGTTGTTATCCTGGTTGTGTAGTTTAGTATTTCATTTATTTTGGCATTATTTGCTGAACACTCAGCTTTTTTCTCATGTCATATTTGATTTTTATAATTTGTGATGCTGTTTGCTTGTTTACGCTGATATCCGTTTTCTAATATATTTTTGTCATAAAGCAGTTCTTAGGTTGGAGATTATTGTGCCTCACATTGAGCTACACAATTTATCATTTAGAGCAAAAGTGAAAACACAGTTGGAGCTTGTGTGAGAACCTATATATTATGATAACCCCAAGTGGATCAGAGTCCTTCAGGAAAATCAGTGTTTTAAGAACATCATAGCATTGCATCACTGTATTCACATTTTTCTTGCATATATTTTTTGATTAAAGCACCTTCTTCCTGCATTTTCAAAATTATTTTATGCTTCCAAACTCTTCTCCTTAATCTCTGTCTTCATAAACCCTTAACCTTTTGTCCCTTTTTCTATGCTTCCAGGCTCAGAACTGATGCCCAAAGCTCTTTCCACACGGATAGTTGGGGGTATCTGGTGGTTCTTTACTTTAATCATTATCTCCTCCTACACGGCCAACTTGGCAGCCTTCCTCACTGTGGAAAGGATGGACGCACCCATCAACTCTGCAGATGACCTCGCCAAACAGACCCGGATTGAATATGGAGCAGTGAGGGATGGATCCACTATGACCTTCTTTAAGGTAAAACCTGTACAAGGTCCAATTTCTGTCAGTATAACTACCATGGCAAGTAAAGAAACTCATAACTTGCTAAAACTTATTATTTGAAGTAAGACTATATGTACCAGTCAAAAGTTTAGACACACCGTCCCATTAAATCAAGTGGGAAAGTGTGTCTAAACTTCGGAATTTTCAGGGAGACTGACTCCCTACAGGAAGTTTCAGCACCACGGACAGCAGAATTGTTTGTTAGTTGTGTTCAATGAGCCGTCTGAGCAGTGACCACTTCATTTGCATGCTTTTTGTGATCGGTAAAGTCAATTTTCCGTTTTTGTTGCAATTTATGGGTAAAATTTAAATGTTAGGAAAATTAAGGGATGATGACATTAAACAACTAAGAATGATCCTGACAAACAAGAAAAACGTACAAACCATAGACAGCTGCTGTGTGGTTTATTTAGGATAGTTCTTTATTGTTCAGCTATTTATTCAAATGATATATTGCTCTTGATGTCAACTACATTACAAAAGTTTGGATACACTTTCCCATTAAATTTGATGGGAAAGTCATTCTGTTGCTTTTTGTTTGATCCAGTTAAACTACTGAAATTCTTGCATGATTTTTGTTACATTTTTGAGCCAATATGAGATGTGCAAAGTTGTGATGCACACCGGAAAATAAGTCTCCCCCTGTGTAAATCCAGCCCTGCCTAACACTGATTTAGTATAAGTTTTATGCAATATTTAATAAAATAATCATAAGATTTATTTTCACCCGCGACCCACTTGGATTAAGCGGTTCAGAAAATGGATGGATGGATGGAAGATTTATTTTCACATTTGTAGACAAAAATTAAGAATAACTATTATCATGAATGAAATTACATGCATAGTTTATTTTAAAGGCACAGCTAAAGAATGCACAGCAAATGCAATAGTGCAACTTATAACTTACTACAACTGAATAGTCTGCATTAAAACAGAAATCCGGAGCTTGTCGGCCTTTATTCGTGAAATCAATCACAAACTATCCTACAGTACAACAGTTTTCACTTGCCTTCCACTTGTATTTTACTTTACTTGTAGCCATATAATCAGAATTAAAAAAACTGGTATCCACATTAACCACCTATCTTAAGTTTTTCTGTTTTTGTGGGTAAATTGGTATCTGAATTGGTTCACTGGAGTATCAGTCCCTCCGATGGAATTGTAAAATATTTCGATAACACATGAAAAGACTCAAGGCAGCTAAAGGAGATAAAAAAGAAGCTTCTTTCAGTACACAGTACCAGTCAAAAGTTTGGACGCACTTTCCCAGTAGATTTAATGGAAACATGTGTCCAGACTTTTGACTGGGACTGTATGTTGACTTGGTAGATTATTTACCAGTGTCTTCGGTTGAGGATGTCACTTCCTTGCCTCACAGTCACCACCTATCCTGGGTTTCATGCAGGGCCTTATCCTCAAGATTGCAGGCAGTGATTATTACTGCCTGTGCAGAAAGAGCCAAGCCCTGTGTATGGCTTCCACAAATTGAATCAGCTTGAAGAGATTTGGAGCACAGCAGTTCTTTGACTGAGCAAAGAAAGACGCATGCACACACAATGAGACATATACATCCTGATATTAAACTTATATGTGTCTATGTCTGGGTCTAAAATGTAGCTAAGCCGACAGAAACAAGTGTGTTACTGTACTGCATGCAAATCCTTGCGTTTCCTCACAAATGCATCCCACTTCTTATTTGCCTTTTTGGCTCTTTCAGAAATCAAAGATCTCTACCTATGAGAAGATGTGGGCTTTCATGAGCAGCAGGAAGAACACTGCACTGGTGAGGAATAACAAGGAAGGGATCACCCGAGTTTTAACAACAGACTATGCCATGCTCATGGAGTCCACGAGCATTGAGTACATCAGTCAGAGAAACTGCAACCTCACGCAGATTGGAGGCCTCATAGACTCCAAGGGCTATGGAGTGGGAACACCTATCGGTAAGAATGACAGAATCTAGATTTAGACGTATTCTTAACTTCAACACAGCAAGACTCTTATGACAATTTAACTAATCGGAGTTCTTACTTCTTTCAGTTTTTTTACACAAGTTTCATGAAATGACAGAATATACAGAATATACCTCATTTACTGAACAAGTTATTTGAGATTACTGATTGCAGTAAGCAATAACTTGAAGTGGGTTTTGATATAACCATTGTAAATCGGATGATATGCAGAGTTTCCTTGTTTGTGGACTTTTCCATTTTTATTCTTCAAGAGTTTAGGTTCACAGCTGCCAACCTAAATCCCCAATATGCAAATTCACTTCCATCAAAAAGCAGTGCCAGCTGTTCAGAGCTGCAGCAATTTCAATGTGGCCAGGTTTTGTGCCATTTTGTTAGACTAGGAACTTAAATTGAAAACAAGTCAACCTACAATTTTGTGTTTGAAGTCTTTACTTTTGGTTGTTCACTTCAGCGGTTCTCAATAACTCGAGAATCTCTTGTGTATTATATTTTCATCTTGTGGTTCTTTTTTTCTGAGGTTCTTCTGTCAGTGGACACAGAGAAGTCAGGAAGAGGGGGACTTTTAGCGAGGAATTAAAGTTACCCTCCATCTCAATGTATCACTCTATAGAAAAGTACATTTCAGACCAGAATAATCATGAATTGAAAAGATCTGATTAGCTGTATTGTGTGTATGACAGGATGTTTTGTTTGTTTAGCTTTTTTTAACTGTTGTTGGGTTTTTTTAATTTCCAAAAGAACCAAATATAGTTTCATGGCACACTCACTCTCTCACTCACAAACAGGAGTTGCATTTTAAAGAAGAATTTCTGATTGATTTTCTAGATTAAAACTTACTGAATAATTGTTTCTGGATTAAAGATATAAATTGCAATTTTACTTATTGTTTTAAAAAAAAAATAATATTAACAAAGCATAGAGAAGTGAGGCCCAACAACGCTCCTGTAAGTTGTTTTTAAATGAGATTTACAATGACTTGCAAAAATTAAAATAAAAAAAAATCAGGCGAGTATATACTGTACTATCTGGAGGTTTGGGAAGTTTCTATCACTTGGTTGACAGAACACATTTGACACTTTAAAGATGAAATTAATACCTATAATGTGCAGATATACAGGGTATAACATACACATTGCAAATGAAAAAAAAAGAAAATTTAGCATAAAATAGAACCTTTCAATGCAGTTACAGTTGCTGTATGTCTGTATGACACATCAAGCTACTGGAATTTTTTTTGTCCATTTCAGAGGCAGAACTGCCTCTGACCACTCAAGTTGGATAGATTTTTTTTGTGTGCTGAACCTTAGCTCATACTAGTGAATCTTGATCAGATTGAGGTCTGGGCTCTTACTGGGTCATTTTGAGAGATTTAAATGTTTCCCCTTTAAACACTGGAGTGTTTAAGCTCTCTGCTTAGGTTAGATGTTACACTTAATGATAAATCTCTGTCGCAATCTCATTTCTCTTGAAAACTGCAACGGGTCAAATGGCTGAAGTCTACAAATCTAACTGCAGTCATTTTCAGTGCCAGATCCTTAAAAAAATCCTCATGGGTTGAATGTGACTGTTTTTAGCTCCATCCATCACTCCTCCAGTCTGGACCAGTTTTGCAGATCCTGCTGATGACAAGCATCCCCACAGCATGACGCTGCCGTTGTAAAGCTAATGTTCTCTGGATGATGAGACGTGTTGGGAATTTCCGCCACTGTTTACCTTGAAGCTCAAGCTGAAGACCATAATTATGGTGTGGACAGCCTAAAGTGTTGCTCTTCTCCTTGGTGTTGCCGCATACTTAGTAGCAGGGGTGTCCAAATTTGGTCTTTGAGGGACGATTTGCTGCACATTTCCTGCTGCAGGAAACCTGAATCAGATTGATGGGCCAACATGCTCAGGCAAAATTTGGCAATATGCAGGAAAAACATTAATTTGAATTGGGTGTGTTGGAACAGGAAGAAATCTAAAACCTGCAGGATTTAGAAAAGAGAGACTTTAATTGATATCATGGCTGGCAGAACATCTTAATTAAAGGCATCATAATAATAACACAAATTCACACACTGCTTTTCAGTTTTGAGTTTTGCAAGATCTTATATAACTTTTTTCTTTATCCTGTAACTTCACCGCTCTGAGAAAGCTTGTATTGTGTAGGTCCATTACCACCTATCCAAAATGTGTTTTCCTTGCTTATAAGTCTACAGAAAGAGGAAAATAGCTTAGAGTGTGAATATTTCTGCAAGGCCTTTTATCAGTAAAGCACAAAAAGCAAGAAAGTGCATCCATTTGCTCTATAAATGTCACGTCTTTCTCACCAGGTTCTCCGTACAGAGATAAAATCACAATTGCCATCCTTCAGCTGCAGGAGGAAGGGAAGCTCCACATGATGAAGGAGAAGTGGTGGAGAGGAAATGGTTGTCCCGAAGAGGACAACAAGGAGGCCAATGCTCTGGGCGTGGAGAACATTGGTGGGATCTTCATTGTACTGGCTGCTGGGCTGGTTCTTTCAGTGTTTGTCGCTATTGGGGAGTTCATCTACAAGGCCCGAAGGAACGCCGACATAGAGGAAGTGAGTGAGGCTGAGAACTTCTGTTTATCCATGTGAGGAAGACAAATGACTGATTCATAGTGAACTCTGCTCAATGTCAAACTTCTGTTTATTATATTTACTACCTTGCAAATTTTAGATAGTGCCTTCTCCAACACATTCAGGTGTAGAGGAGAAGGGATGCATCTAAAAGTTGCTTACTGTGTGCACCACTGGTTTAAATGAATAAATTACAATATTATGTTTGTTAGGCCCTAAAAGGTAGTAATAGAATAGAGATGCTTTTTAGCCACTGTTTAGTCGTGAAATATTTGCGTTTTGTTTGTGTCTTTGGGAGCCAAAGATTTACCTGTGTTTCTATCAAACAGTGCTTCATGTACATGTAGGAAATAACTGTCTGTAGGCAAGAAACAGTAAATTTGTCAGTTCCACATTACAAAAGCTAAAACATCCACTCACATATCTTTTTTATTTCCCATGCACTGGGACTGGATTCATCCTTAAATCAACATCTCAACTGTGACGACAAAATATTCTCTAGGATTTCATTGCATTTCACACTTTTGTCAAAAGGACAGAGTTGTTGCATGTATAATTTATTTTGTTGAGTTTTCCATCCTCTTCTTTTTAATGTTTGTGACAATATTCTTCACTTGTTCATTTCTTGTGTGTTTTCTTCTTCATCCCTTTTTCTGTGCGTCAGGCCTTTTGTTTCTTTTATGGGGTGCAGTCCCGTCAGTTACAACGGCGCGGCTCCACGTCCTCCTCTGACAGCTCCTTATCTAATGATCTGGAGAGCGGCAGGCTACTGAGGGATGACACAGAGTAGCAGCTCATTCACAGCTCACTCTTGCTGTAGGCAGTAGGTTTGTAAATGGGTGTCTTTGTCTTTACAGTCCTTAAACTTATCCTAGTTAACCTCCACCTCCACCCAGACCCAATTATTGCACCCCTTTGTTTCCTCAGTACCCACCCGAAAACTGAAAATCATACTATCAACCATCCTGAGCTCTCAGCACTTTCTCAATGTTTTCTCTATTTTCATGTGCATTGTTTTTGCTCTAAAGCCAGTGTTACAGCAGCAAATGTTGTAAATGTCATTTTCGTTTTAATCAGCATTTCTCTTAATATGAATCCGAATTCAAATAACTGGGTTTATTTCAGGATAAAGAATGTAACTCTGTGCAGTACATAAAAAAACAGAACAGTGAAGAGGAAAAGTTTCATCTGCATGCAGGCACAGCTTCATCATAAGCGACCAACTCGTATTGTCATGCTCCTGCTACAGTATGTGCAAAGAGCCCTTTACAGACGGAGGTCTGCAGATAAAAAGTCAAACTCAAAACAATCAAGGACACATTAGAAAAGTCCGTTTTATTTTAATTGTTAGATTTTTGTCATAGTTTAAAAATGTAAAAATATGTATCTACAATACCAGTCAAAAGTTCAGATACAGCCTCTGATCTAAAGTCTCTATTAGCCTCTAATCTGTATCTAAAAAGTGCGTCATTGTGTTGGCACCAAGCTGTGAAAAATAGGCAGTTTTTCAATGTCAGGGTTGTCTGAAGACATAAAAAGAATGAAAAGATAGGAAATGTTTATATTTTTCTTCTCATGAAACCTGATCATGGACTGGTTTGGATGGCTGTTATTGGTCTTATTGTGACTGAATAATATGTTGAGTTGTGATTATCCCAGACACAAATTAAGAAAAAAATTAAAGAATAAGAAATACATTTTTTAAATAATGACTTTTTACAAAAGTAATGATGCATCAGATTACTATGTCATCTTTTTGAAAGATCCATCCGTCTCTGAAACGTTAAACGTGTAAAAAAGGAATCCAAAAAACATTCAGGAGTCCATTCATCTGCACACAAATTGACCGCATATCAAATATTGTAGTTTTCTGAGCAACTCGACCCACAGGCAGAAAACTGCTCACAAGATTTATTACAGGTCATTATATTTTGGAATTGGTGTTCGAGTTGGGTCATAAGAAACTCTGAGTGGAGGAGAGTGGGGAAAGCTGGGCAGGAGTGTACGGAGCTTGCTGGCAGGCAAAAGGTTTTAGTCGTCTTGAGAACAGAATTAGAACAGAAGTTCACACAAAAGAGATTAAAAACTTTATGTTCACATGGCAGGACCTGGATTAAAAAAAATTTACCATACAGACTCATAACAAACAGTAAATGAGCCATCAGGTTGCTGCAGGATGACAGCCAAGGGGACTTGTGCATTGAAATATGCACAAGGAGAACAACATTTTAAAGGAATTTTCAAATAATACACAAGGACTGAGAGACCTCACCATTAGCAACTACATTAAAAAGTAAAACAATAAATGTCACCATAATAAACAATAGTTTGATGGATGCACCATACCTGAGGCATGTTACAAGTAAATTAAGGTTTCATTATGTTCTGCTGAAACACACAGATACTTTCAATCAAAATTTTAAATAATTAGTTGATAGAAATTCGGCTTTAGCCACTAATACTTTATGTTTCTGGTATTATGGAATTTGTTTGAGCAGCCTTCAGCAAAAGCCCCTGGTTTGAATAGGAAGGTCTTCTGTGGTCCTTGAATATATGAACCGATCATAAAAGCGTAGCCTACCTCAGTGTGGTGGATGAGGATTTTTAACACGCTGCCAGAGGGAAGGAAAATGAAAATCAAATATTCATGATTTAAGATGAATGGTTTTTTTAATGCAAGCTAAGATTCTGCTGCTCCAAAATAAGCCTGAAGGCTTTCCATTTCTTTGATAGTTAAAAAAAAAAAAAAATCAGATCATAGATTGGGTAATTGTTTTTTTTTATTATCTTCAAACAGGATGTTGCACAGCATATACTGGATGTTACGATGAGTAAACAGTTTATGCATCTGTTGCAGCTCTTTCAGTTTTATCTTCTCTGGCCAACGAATTAATGAGTCATTGGCTGCCTGCCCACGTTCGGCTGTTGTTTAACTCGTTAAAGCTAATTAATCAAGTTTCGGAGCAGAGCAGAACATTAGCAGCCTTTTAAAACTGTGGCCAGATTTCCCACAGCTTCCATTCATTCGTGGGTCTTTGTCTCTTTTGGCAGTGCATGTCTTTCAGTGCTGTGATGGAGGACTTGGGAATATCCCTGCAGTGTTACAAAGGGATCCGGCGGAGATCCCGACCACAGAGTACAGCGAGGTCCCCCTGCATCTTCTGTCAACCCAAACGGTCTGCAAGGAGGGATGGAGGGAGGCGCGACTCCAGCACATGAGCTTCAGATACAAAAAAAAGATAAACATTTACGTCAAAGACTGTTGTCTGATCACTTTCCACTTCTCAGATCTGTTTGTGAGCCGCAAACCTGATGTGAAATCTTTTCCTCATCATCCCTTTCTTTATACTGACTGCATAGAGATAATAGGACTACACTGTAGATGTCATTTACACAGTCATAACACTGTATCAGCATTGGTAATTAAAACAGGTGATGACTGTAAGATTGAAACCTCTTTCAGACTCTTAAATCATTGCTGTTCCCTTGTTGCTGTAGTTATGATCAGTCTGCAGAGTTGAATCTGCAAACTTTCTGAATTTTCCCATTGTGTATGTGTGTGACAACTTCACTGATTTACAGAATTAAACCATTTTTGCATTTTTTTCTAATTCAGCGTGTGATTGGCTGCTGTTGTTGTTTACTCCTGGCAGTGGTGTGTGTGCATGTGTCTTTGTTTACTGGCAGCTTCAGCGTGGTTTGCTGAGCCAACCGTAACCAGGGAAAAGAGATAAAAACCTCTAAAGGAAAGGAAAGACAGGAACACACCTGCTTTTTTTATTTATTTATTTTTTTAGAATTACATCACAGACATCAAAACGCTGTAGTCTCACAAAGATATGATACCAGGAGGAGGGAAGGACAAAATGAGAGGGAGATTGTTTATTAAAATGCAAGAAACCTCACTGGGTTAAAGACAAAATACTTTTTTCCTTTTTT
The DNA here is from genome assembly GCA_036024015.1 of Craterocephalus amniculus. NCBI lineage: Eukaryota > Metazoa > Chordata > Actinopteri > Atheriniformes > Atherinidae > Craterocephalus > Craterocephalus amniculus. The sequence goes on from JAVQJG010140997.1 coordinate 18,292, forward strand.
TTTTTTTCCTCTCCTGGGACCGACGATGTTGTTTTTCAATGAACCGTTTTTTCCCTTTGCATTTGTCAAACTTGAAAGCCTGAAGGGAAATCTTTTCTCCCAGTTGTCACAGCGGCTGCCGACGGCATTAAAGAAGTGAAGAGCTTCTGCCACATTGAGATCGGCTGCTATACATTACAAGCTCAGCATGCATGTTACATACCTTCCGCTCCAGATTTTATGGCCTGGGCCTGTTTCCCAGCCGTGGATTAAGACTAGTCCTAAATTCAGAGAAAATTTTTTAATATATCCTCAAGCAGCTTTGATAGAGGTCCAAGCTGATAGCAAGACTTTATACTGTCAATATTTGTTGACCTTTATGAAAGCTTATTCTAATACAAGTGGAAACTGTCTCAGAAGTAGAGCCACCAAAGGATTTGAACTCCGTACTATAGTATTCTCTGAGAAAGTGTCAGTGTCTCTTAATCTTTCTCACTCTTTCATGCATGACATAAACATATGTACAAGTTACAGCTGCATATTGAACATGATGTTGTACTTATTGTGTGACATGCTGTGTCTGAACGCCATTTTTGACTTGGTATTCAAAGGAAAATATCATCAGTAACATTTGAATGAAGACTTGAAGATGCACGGATGTCAGCTGATTTTGCACATTGTTAGAAAAAATGTTGAACTTTGAAGCTGCAGAGCGGCGATCATCTGCAATTTCTCATCAGTCAGTGTGTGTGCTGGTGCTCCCAGGAGTTATGGGTCACTTTGGGAGAATAATGTCTTTCAAGGTTGAAATTTGTAGAAACTTTAATTTGTCTTTTTATGCCATGTTCATTAATGGAATAGATCAGCCGCATCATGATCCTGCTTCGTATGCCTGAAGTTTCATATGAAGTCATGTAGCTAATCAGAAGATAAGCTAGTTTGATTTGTAACATCCCTCAGACTTTAAGTGTGATATGTTTTAGTGCGTTCACTGTGGTTTACTCACTGACACCTCTAAATCAGGTATTTCAGATCTAATTGAGTTTTCACAAATATAAATTGGTTGACTTACAAGAAGAACAACCTTTTGTCTTTCAAGCTTGAGTACTGCATATGATGTTTAAGAAGATGCCTGAAAGCATTGTCATATAACTAGAATTATATAGAAATAACTTTGAATAATCTTTTCATTGTTTTGAAAGATTTTCCAGTATATTTAGAGTGCCATTTAATAGAAGTGAACACAAGAAAGAATTAAGCAACAAATATCCAGTGATTTTTACAGGGTTTCCAGCATATTTCCCTTTGCTAACTTGAAACGGTGGTTACAGTTGTGTTGCATTTGTTTTGCAATGTGCAGCTTTACTACTAGATCCAATCTACCCTTATACTTTTGTAAACTTAAAATCAAATCTTTATGTTTGGGAAATAAGCCAGTAATGTGCTGAAAGAACCACAGCACATTCAGTGTAATAAATACTGAGCAATACATAAATGATTTCAATTCAATATTTAGATATTCAGTGTCTGTTTATTCATCACTTGGATTCATTTTAGAGACACCTCCCATACATATGATTAATAAAAATGTTAGCAGCTTTAGAGTCATTATCTTTCTGCTTTAACTCAGAGAGAATCAAAGGCAATCATCATGTACAAACTCATTCCTACTGGAACTCCTCTCATGGGGACATGCTGAAGACATCAACTCTTGAAAGCAAACTAAAGGAGTTTTGTTCCTGCTGCAAAGACTGTTTTCAACAGGAAATCATTTGTGGTGTGTTTCATTTTGTGTTTTGGAGCTTTCTGATATTCAGATTTGTTGCTTTCATCTGGACTTGCTCAAAAAAGAGTTTAAGGGTCAAATCAGTGAGAAGAGGACAGCATGACTTCTCTCCTGCATGTTGTGTCTTTGCCACCTTACCTTTGCTGTTTAACATCCTCTCACCGTAAGCACCTATTTTCAATTATCCTGTCTTTTAACGCACGTGTGCTCTCCCTCCTCCTACCCTGAACACTGTCAGCAGATTTTATGAGTTTTGTGACTTCTTATGAAAAAAAGTGAAGCCATCATTGGTATTCTCGACATGACATATTCATTTAAAACACACGGGACAAGCGGTACTCAAAATTCCAACATTACAAAATTATGATGAAGGACTAAAATCAGACAAAAAACCTCAGAAAGTTATGAGGATCCTTCTGAAGTAAATCTTAACCCAGACTGTTATCAGTCTGCCAGGACACAAATGCCATCCAATTCCCAGATTTTACCGTGACATTTCACGCAAGACAGAGCAATAAATGATGTAAATAGTTTATAAATGACTCAACTCAGAGTTTTTATGGCGACATTTCTCTTGGCAGCGTAGTATATATTCTAAGAGAATTGGACCAAGCTTTTCTTAATCTCTCCATGTAATGAGTTTTCTCTTTTTTGGTATTCAGATTAATTCCAGGATTGGACTCAGTCCAGTGTAATAGTGTTCGGTTGCCTCTAATCCCCTAACCCCATAATTCTTAATCAAAACCAAAGGCCGTGTTTTTTTTTTCTTTTTTTATTATTATCTGATCCATCATGAATGAGGCCATGGATTACAGCAGTGACCTTGGCATTCTGCTCGGCTTAGCAAGACTCCTGTCCTTCTTACGTATGACCTTACCTGACTAACGCTGTTGTTGTCATGTTTCTCTGTTCCCTGCTTTGACATTCCTCATAGACTCGGGCAGCGAAACTCTTTGTCTCAATGATCTTGAAGCACAAAGACCCCCCTGTGGTGTTGCTGTAGAGGTGAAAGATGGATGGGAAAAGATAAAAAAGATAGTGGCATCTATCTGTGTGTGCTGTCAATCAGATAGCCAGGGATTATTCATGCACACCTCTTGAACATGTGAAGAGAGAAACTGAGAGAAAAATCAAAGGAAACAGAGGACGACAGACAGTTTATAAACCCTGCTGCTGGTATCATAAGAATGTCGTAAATGGGAAGCATTTCCCCTTTGCAGAGCTCATTAGTAAAAGGTCAGCAAATCAAAGCAAAAACTCAGCGAGGTAAAATTCTAATTTAATAAATTCAGCCACCACACTGGATAAAACCAGCTCTGTTTAAAAAATGTATTGTATAACAAACGCTTGTTTCTAATAAATCCATCAAACCTGTCAAGTTTGGTTTGTGCATCGCTCCACAAGGCTCTCAAGTGTACAAACAAGTACAGAGGAATTAAATTTAAACTATGACTTCAGCATGAAAGCATGGCAGACATCTGAGTGTGTCCCATCCATCACAATGAAATGAACAGTCCCCGAGGCTGATAAGGCAGATCTGTGTCAACAGCCTGTCAATGAAGACAAACGAGGAGGAGGAGGACTCTAAGAGGTGCCGAGCATCTTTTATCTCTCTCTTTGTCTGCTTCGCTCTGTGTGTGTCTGCCCCTCCATTTGCCATCTGAGTCCTGCTTGTACATAATTCAGGGCGGATGCTGTCATCTGCTGGCGTGCAGGTGAAGTGATCTTCTGAAAGAAAGGGACTCCAGTTTACATCAGCAGATCAGAAAAGAACCCTGCGTGTTTTTTTTTGTTTGTTTGTTTGTTTTCCTTACAGTATCCTATTCTAACCAATCTAAATTGCTACATTGTGACATGTCCGATTGGTTGCATGAATGGCTGTATGGCAACACTGGTATATTTCAGCTGTGGTCATGTCAAACTGTTAATTTAAAAGATAAGATTAGATGGGAGGAAGAGTTGAAATGCAATCTTCTGGTTAAATTGTGCATATAAGGCTTTTTTAAGGAACCTTAGACAAATATGTACACATGTATGTTTTTCTTTGACAATGCTGTTGTCTTTATAGTGAGGATGTTTACTATCACTATAAAAAGCGGTGTAAGAATCTGTTCACCTCCTAAAAAAATTTTAATCTTTCGGTTTATCTATGAATCATCCTAAATTAATCATCACATCATATCCATGTAGTCCTAGGATAAAAATACCAGTGGTGATAAAGAACATGCATATCATTTTCAAAGATCTTGCTGTCTTGTATTGTACTACCACTACTACTGTGAGTCAGATTCACATGCTAATAATTAAAAAAAAAGATCAAAACGGGCTTGTGAGTCTCACAACTTAACTTTCTGACATTTAAGTTTTTCTCAGTCACGTTGTAGCTGTTTTCCCTTTAGAATTAACACTCAAAGGCCTCGATTTATTAACGCTTTGCGTGTACTAAAACAGGTGCAGACGGCTTTGCTCCGCTAAAATCGGCCCAAGCTTATCTATCAAAGCCGCAAACATGGAACTGCGTCTGTTATCC
>JAVQJG010141016.1:0-33407 GCA_036024015.1 Craterocephalus amniculus
AGCATTGGCGTGGCGCTCTCTCTCTGCCTGGTTAATTTTTGGAACGTCCAGACTCCGATCAGCCAGTAATAGCGTTCCCCTAGTGATCCGGAGTCAAATTATAAAAGTTAAACCCCTTAGCGAAGAAAAAGCGTCACACAAAAGCTAAAAAAAAATAGCCGCTATTGCTAACTAAGCTAGCCGGACGTGAAATCGGGTATAGTCCCTTTAAATGACCGCTTGAAGCTTACTGAAATACTTGGTTTTACAATGGAAATAAACTTAATGGGGAAAAAAACACAACTAAGGTTTCTTTGGCTAATTTAAAATAGTGTAAAAGTATTTATTTTTATTCATAATAATTCATGTTTTTAAAACTTATTTTAGGACTTTAAATTACACCTCACTAAGCATGATTACATTGCGAGATAAATGAGTGCAGTGGCTACCACTCAATAAGTCTGTGTAGTATCCTCTCAGACTTTTTCAGATCCATCCTTTCCTGCAACTTCTGCTTGCAAAGTATCCCTCAAGATGTCAACAAACTGAAGACTGTAAACAAGTCAGCTGTCCATCTTTAAGCTACAGCCTGTGGTTTCTGTGATAGCATTACGGGCAAGCTTGATTCAATTAACACTTGACATGTTTGTTTGATAAAAAGATTTATATTTGGGCTGAAGAATGTGCCAGGTAAACACAGTATACCACGTGCATCCATCACCGTGATAGGTATTGCTGCACTGTGTTGTTAAATTTCAATTGTGTTGGTCTTCAGTTATGTTGGTACAAGGTTGTTTGTATCGCTGTCATCTCTGTTGCTTACCTGTCATATAATGATGATAAGCAACCACAATGCTGCTTCACTCAGACCCTCGGGCTATGTACGTCCTTACGTCTATGTCCACTATGGTTTCAGATGGGTTTATTTGTGGAAAACAAGCCTTTAGTATCAAGAATTTTCACTGCAGCTGCTGATATATGTCTTCTCAGCTGTGTACTTTACTTTTTGAAAAACCGACTTCAAAAAAACTAACCTGCCACCTGTCTGGTTGACAACTGAGTGAAAATTGAAAGCCAAGGCTTTTACGTGTCATTTGATGATGAATCGTTCCTTTCTTCAGCTTTATTCCCATCCTGTAGCAGTTTAAAGAAGCTCGAGTCGTCAGATGAGATCTGTAAGGATTTACACTGAAACCCTGACACGATGGATGAGGAGCGCTACGAAATGGAGGTGAAGGTGGCCAAGAATGAGAAAAAGGTACTTGTCTTTGTAATGGAAATGAATAAAAGTTTAACTCTATGTCAGTTTTATTTATTTCTTTATTTTCATAAAGCCTCACCGCACCTTTTCTTTACCCGAGATACCCCCCCAACTCTTTGAAGATCAAATGCGACACTCTCATCTTAATCCTCCTTCTAAGATTGTGTCTGTTTACATTTTGAGCCACACCAAAGTGAAATTATGATCATGCACGCACTGCCTGAACTCACCGTGAAGATTGGTATGAAAAACCAAGTGTCACGTCACGTTGCATTCTTTGTGATCTGCTCTAAACCACAAAGAAAACAGAGTGGAATGCTCTGAATCCACGCTGCATGTGCCTGCAACATACTATATTACAGAGGGAAATAACAGAAGTGGGGGAAAAAAAAACATCAAAGTTATTTTCCAGAATATGAATTAAAAAGATTGGGAGACTAAGAAGAGCCCAGGTGTGGTAAAATTGGAGAAGTCTACCCACCAGACTGAACGATCACATAGGAAGTGAAAGTGAGGCTGAAGGCACCTTACCAAAGTGTCGCTCTCTGAAATGGAGGAATTCCAAATCCCTGTAAATAAAACCTGTGATGCAAACACCTCTGGTTATGTTCCACATGGAGAATTTTTTTTTCTTTTTTACAGGTCATCTTCAGAGTGACACACAGCTACATTTTGAAATTGCTTTAATCAACTTCAAATCTCTGAACTGTTGGTGGCAGTGTAGGTCAGGATCCTAACACAATAACAGATGAAGGATCTGACTCATTCTTCTAATGTTCACTTTATCATAATCTCCACCAGGGGCTGTCCAAGCTTCACCCTCTATTCATCCATTCATTTTTAATAGATGTACAGTTAAGGGCTAGAGGATGTTAAAGAAGTACCACTAAAGATGCTTTTTTAATGTAAATTAATACAGTCATTATTAAGTGTATCTGCTTTATTTGTGTTTTGTTAAATCATTAAATAAAATCAAATTGTGTTTAGATAGCATCTTTCATACAAAAAGCAACACAAAGTGCTTCACAAGTTAAAAACAAAAGTTATAGATGTGTATATTTTAAAGAAAAAAAAACAAAAAACACATACCACTGGTCTCTCTCTTTAACACACACACACACACACACACACACATACCTTTTACACCCATTTATAAAAACTCTAAGAGTATATTGTCTGCCTCTTTAACCACTGTAAAAAAATTCTTAAAACCAAGATTTATAAAAAAAAGAAGAAGAAAAATAAATGAAAAACAGATGAACACCTGGCTTGGGGCCACCGGGAGGAAACCATATCCCGGGGATTCATTCAGGTTCTTTATCCATTATGCAACTTCTAATGAAGTTCAGTGTTTGAAAAACATTGCATACATTCAACTGCACACATCATTTTGTGGTGTTTTTATACTGAAAATATTATGATCTTGTTATTGGATGTTTTTGTAGTAATATCAGTGTCACATCTGACCCAGCTATGAACGACCCAGGTGTAGGAATTGTTATAAGCTTTTTAGTTGCTACTGTTTCACAAAATAATTTAAAAAATACATCATTATATTTTCGGTGTTTGTAATTAATTGCCAAGATCTGAACAGATCATGATGCAAGTATCCATTAATAGCGGGAATTATCCACTATCCCCACAGCAATCTATTTTATCCATCGTCTTACTTCCTCTCTCTTTTTAACTATGTTCGAGCTTATTTTACAAATATTTCAAGCGCTGTTTCCATCACAGTTCATAGGAAAAGAGGAAATATTCTTAACCAATGCAGAACAGCCGCTGAGCTCTGATAGTTCAACTTTTTCATTTTCTACAACTCATTCCTTTCGTACACTTGCTGTGTTTGGAAAAACTCCCCTGTGTGACAAAGGGTTTTGGTTGTAAAGTCAAGCAAGAAGCAACTGAGAACTTATATCTTTTCAAACAAAGTAAGTTAAAATCTCATTTCTGAGTAATGTCAAAAGAATGCACAAATATTTTCCTCAATTGGAATCAAGGGCTGTGCTTCTTTGATCTTTTGACACCCCATTACAAGTAGTTTTTATCTTAAATCCACAATCCTTCACACAAATGTTTGGAAGCAGAGTGTTGACAGTGCTTCATTTTTTCTTGACTAGATTTAACAGTTTGTAAGAGCAGGAAAAAAGGGGTCAACTTGTTTTTGTTCGCCAGGGATTTGTCTAGGTGCCCCAGAAAATGTCAAAAGTGTTTTGGAAAGTTATTTATCAGTAAAAATCAATGTACACTGTGGAAATTGACCTGAAACTCTTCTGGATGATTGAATGTTGTAGAAGCAGGATGGAGACATAAGTGTAACAGTGATTCATGGATGTGATACATCTCAATAAAATTGATCTCAAATCAAACTTATGTCTGGAATAAGCTTGCCAATGTTGACCGGAAAGAATGCTAGATAAATTATTACAAAATGTGATATTTATGGTCAACAAGTTTACACATCTGGAAACCAGAAAAGTGTGCAATGAAAAATGAAGTTGAGTAGATTAGAAGGACCCACCGGTTGAAATGAAGGTATGATAAGCTGAAAGTAAAGTTAGACCTATCCACTGCCCCTCATATGTACATGACTTCAGAGTCCCCCACATGTGGCTGGAGCTTACAAAAGAGGCAAAAGCATGTACACATGGTGCAGAAAACAAATGGAAATGTTTTCTGATTGTGTGAAAAAACAAATGAAGAATATTTGTGTACTTCACATGCCCTGTGTGTAAGTAAAAGGGCGACATATTTTCTTGGAAACTGAATTCTGATTTCAATTGAAACAGGTATTTATGCTATCTAAATAGAAAACATGACTCAGCACCAAATCCATTTGGTTAAGTTAAGAAAAAAGTTTGGTAGACATGTTCACAAACTCTGTTCAAATGCAACAAGTTCTGCAAACAGTAACCTGTGCACAATAAGTTATCAGAGGAAGTAGGTGAATTAATTATTTATTTATTCATAAATATTGTCCATTTTTACACTCATGCAAGTATTCTTCTCTGGTTGTGTTTTTTTTACCAGTCATTACCTCAAGACTGATTTTTATAAATATCTCAACAACTACTGAATACACTTCAGATACTGTCTGTGTGCATTTTCTGTCTCTAGGTCTCAGCTGGTTTGCCAGATTGCTCTGCTCAGGCACTGGGATAATTGGCAGATAATTTCACAAAGATTTGAATGTAATTTTTGGGCAGAATAGAAATAAGGATGTTTTTTCGTGTTTGTCTTGCTTCAGATTTCAAAAATGTCTGGAGCTCAAAGTTTTGGCATGTGAGGAAAATTGATTTCACTTTTTGAAAATTTGACACGTTTCATTTGAGCATCCAATATATGCGATTCCCATCACCTCCAGCTGTGATGTGGTTTTTTGGTCAATTATACAAGCACAGCTCCAGACTCAGGGTCTTCTTTAAGGTAGATGGACCCAATCCACAGGAATGTTTCATATTTTGGACTCACTCAGATAGGGCTTCATCTGATATTTTCATGCTAATCTTTCTGTTTGTCTGCAGAATATTGAAAACCATATTAAATCAAGCATGAGCCCTGCACTAAAGGAATAATTGAGATATTTTTCACTGCAGGAGACCATCCTTTGTTGGCATTTTCGTTTCTGATTGAACACAGTTTATAGACACAGGAAGGAAGAGAGCAGTTGGAAAGACAAAAGCTTTGGATTTTAATGGAGACACACATCTGCAAAACCGAAACATCTGAGACGCTAACTAGCTATCGTACATACACTAGAGGACCACTGCAGTATGAATGAATTCATCACAAGTTAATGGCCAACAAAAACACCCCGTTATTTTTCAAACTGCACCATCTTGAGAACACATCAACAACAGCACTTTTCAACAGCTGATTAAATCTTTGAAGGTTTCAGTCATAACGTCGGTACCACAAACGACGGTCAAATTCTCTTTCATCTGATCATAAGCAATATGATGAAATGGTAAAATGTCAAAAGTTTGTTAAATATCCATGTGATTTTAAAACCTTTATAATTGCTTCTGAAGTGCTTCATCTGATGTAACATTTTGAAGATTTATATTCTAGAAAGAAATTGGCAATGTGAAAGCTCTCTGGCCTGAGGCTTCAAAGATGTGAGAAACCTTGACAGCAGATAAAAAAAAACAGTCCACAGAAAGCAAAACAGCCAGAGGCCAGAATGTTTTCCTCCTTCATTAGTATCTATATGTTCTGCCCTGCGTCTGCTGGCATTAATAATGCCGCAAGTGATATGTCCTTTCATTTGGAATAAGATTCCTTTTCTTCAATCATAAAACTCATAAGCAAAATAACAGGCAAGGCTGGAACTTGCAGATGCGGTTTGCAGGCTGAAGCGTGCAGCTGGTATAAACACCTGAGCTCATGATGTAAATATAGCAAATAGAGGCATTGTACGAAGTGTAAACTTTCCCCAACCTCTGCATCATTTTTGGGTAATCCAATTATGCCATGAAATATTCTTACATTTAGGTAATATGGGTTTCTGAGGCCAAGATGTGCATGGTGGAAAGCGAATAAAAGTCAAATAGAAACATGCAAGAGGGAGAATGACCGATTTTATCACTAAATCCATCATCTTCCAAAGGAAAGAAGATAAACACATTTTCAGATTTGTTGAACAGGCCTGTTATCCAACTCCTGCCCTTACTTAGCTCATTATGTCATGCACACTTGCAGCAAGCATACGCATGACACACACTTTGAAACAACTACATTTTCATATGCACACAATTAACATTTATTCCACTTTATCTTGAAAAAGCACAAGCCGAAAAAAAAGAGAGCACCAGCACATATGGTGCTGATTTCTGCATCAGTGGCCTAATGCTCTTAAGCTGGTTCTTTGTTCTGAGCATCATTGTTTTAAAGGGGAGGACAAAGCAGGGCAGTGTCTGTGCGCTGCTACTACGTAGCAAAAAGTGGAACACTGCAGCTATTGTGTTTGTCATCCCCTAACTTCCCGCATTCTCAGGAAAATTCCGGACATACAGATTGCAAAAAGGTGTGTCTGGAGAATGGAATTTAGCAATTCACTTAACATATTTTATCTTCAAATGCTGTTTTCTGAGTTAGTGTTTGGTCTGTGATCTTCATGGCCTGATGATGAAAACAGCCAGGGCTCGGGTTTGGATTGAGGACAATCAGATTGAGTCTGTTTTAGTTTTTTCTGTTATTTTGGGGGATTTCACCAAACGTTTTCACTATTCCATATCCATATCATTTATATGAATAAATTGAGCGACTTGCTTGATATGACGCCCAGAAAGTAGTGTTTCAGGCATAATTTGTTATTACCTTTTTTGGTTAGGTGTGTTTATTTGTTTTAATAAAATAAAATGAAAATGAACTATTTGCATGGGAAATTCTTATAATATTGGTAAATGGATAGATATTTATCTGATTGTTTAGTTGAAATGAAAATATTTAATCAGTTCCAAGAGGAAAGACCATAATCACTGTTCATTATCGAAAAGTTCTTACATTACTTCTCAGTGACATAAGATAGCTACCCTTCACAGCCAACTTGAGAAATATTTAGAAAAATGTGACATTCTCTTATCATCATCATAAAAATAAAAAATATTTTTGCCTCATTCTTAATCCCAGAGTGAGTATCCATTCAAAACAAGCTTGCAGGGGCAATAAAACACCCAACCAAAGTATTTTACAGTTGATGACAATATTATTGTCCATCTGCTGGACATGACATGGAAGCTCATCTTTGTTTGCAGAGTACTTTTACCCAGTCTAATTTCCCCTTGTCATTCTCACACAAACAACACAAAGCAGCAGAATGTATTTTATATGTTGGCATGATGCTATGTGGAGATGGAGAACATCGGAATGACTTTGTGTACATCCTTTCCATTTTGACTATCAAACTGAACTACAAGTGGCGACAATTTAGTCTCCTCCAATTGGGCTTTTCATTAGGGTTAGACAACCACTAATGGTCATGTATTATGTCCATTAGATGATGGTTTAGTGGAAAGAAGAACTTCTAATCTGAAGATGACTATAACCACTTGTGATTTTAAACCCTAACTGTCAGGATGAGCGGAGGAAAGGACCCAAATGCAGGACGGAGAGGAAGGAGGTTGATGGGACTTTGACAGCAAATGATCTTTATTCAAAAACACCGGCAGAAACCAAGGCTGGGGCAAGACGGAGGAACAGAACAAAACGATCTGACATAAGAAGTGAAAACCAGAGGGGCATGAATACACCAGTGTTTCTCAATTCGGTCCTCAGGATCCGCTGCCCTGCGTGTCTTCCAGGCAACCCTACCTTCACACACCTGAATCAAATGACTGGCTCGTTAACAAGCTTGCAAAGACCTTGATGAGGAAGTTCATTCATCTGTATCAGGTGCGTTGGAGTAGGAACACATCCAAGACACGCAGGGCAGTGGACCGGAGGACCGGAACCGAGAAACACTCATATACAGAGAGGGATTCAACAAGGAACAGGTGATGTGAATGAGCAAATCAAACTAGGTGAGCTAATGAAGAGGTAACTGAAAGCTAAACAGAACACACAAAGGAGGACGTATTGTCATAGTGTATTGTCGAGACTAAATGGGACCAGGAAATTAAAAAAGTTTACAAATGCAAATGTCAAATCCTTTTGACTTTTTTATTAAAGGATTTGTTTGGACTGATGATGAGTGGACATTATGTTGTAATCACTTTGAAGATACCCTGACTTTTCATTCTGTTTCAATTCAATTTCAAACTTTTAATTATTTCGAGTGTTGCCATGCTGCACTAAAAATAAAAATCTGAGGGGAAAGAGCTAAACGTAAGCGTTATTAAGTAACCTTTGTTTCGTATATCCAGAAAACATTCTTGGAGAGGGAGCTTTTCAGTGGTGAACGATACAGTTGTATTAAAACTTGTAGTTATAGGACATCCATAGCCAGTAATATTTACAGGACGAATGTTAGGCTTCCATGCAGCTTCAATAACAATATTTGTAATACTTTTTCTAGTTACAGAAATAGTTCTCATCAGAAATAGGAGTAAAGGAGCGGTTAAAAAGTGATGGTATAATCTGGATAACTGAGAATCAATACCATTATTAATGATGGTAACATGAATACCAACAGATTAGAAGTAATGTCAGTGGTATTGGCTGTGTTTTTACAATGTGCTGTTTGTTAAAAAGGAACTCTACCATCATTGAGGCTCTACTTTAAATCCCTATTTCTAAAAAGTTGTGTCGTATTTGAATAATAAACAGAACGCAATGATTTGCAAATCTTATACACTCATCATTTATTCACAATAAACATAAAAATATAATTTCAAATTTTGTGACAGCAACACTTCTCAAAAACGTCATTTAGACAAACTGTTCTGTGGTCAGATGAAGAAAAGTTTTTATTCTTTTTTTAAAACAACAGATGCTGTGTCCTGCAGGGACGATGCTGCCTGTCATCAGGGGACAGTTAAAAAGCATGCCTCTCTGATGTTTTGGGGTGACATTAGTGCATATGGCGTGGGCAGCTTCCAGATCTGTGGAGGCTCAATCAATGCTGGAAAGTACATGGAGATTTTGGAGCAACATCTGCTCCCATCCAGATGACATCTCTTTTAGGGAGGGCCTTGGAAAACCACATATCTATCACAGCAGCACGGCTTCTCAGGGGAGAAGAGTCCAGGTGCTAAAATATTGGCAACAAAAGCAAAAGACTGTGAACCAGCTACAATCCAGCATTTGGCAAGAATGAAGCAACATTCCTCCCCCTAAAACTCCAGCAACTGGTCTCTTCACTTCCCAGACATTTACACAGTTGCCATAAGAAGTGGGGCGTTACACAGTGGTAAACATTAACCTGCTCCAACTTTTTGGAGATGTGTTGCTGCAATTAAATTCCAAATGAGCTGATTTATTCCCATAATAATAAAATGTCAGGTTTAATGTCTGGAATAAAAATTGATTTTGAGTTTTTATTTGTCTCATTTCAGTTTTATACAATATCCAAACTTTTTTGTTGTTTTGAATTGGGGTTTTTATAAGCAAAAATGAAGACAATATAAGATGTTGGTCTATTGTACATTAATGCAACATTTGATCTTAAGCTACAATGTTTGCCTGCAGTAAAACAGAACATCTCTGATCTGTCACATTGGTGTCATGTTGATGTCAAAGTTAGATTGACAAATTGTTCTCTTCTCAGAGGCCACCAAAACTGCTACAAGTTTCTTTATCAATCTGTTTTAAATACAGGGAGTTTCGCAAAAGATATCCTTTGTTCTTTTCTGTCATGTTCCATTTTCCATGTCGGGATGCAGATTTTGCAAACGCTTTCAGAGTGGAGCCCGCATCTACTTGATGTTTTAACACTAGAGCGAACAACTAAGCCAGCCAATATGCGATTATGTCCTGAAGGGAGGGGCTTGAGCGGCTATTCAGTGTGGTTTTATCATTGAGTGTGGTGGAGGACCGACTGCAGACTCCTCTCCTCTCCTCTTAATCGACTCCAGAGCTCTACTTTTTGTCCCGTTCAGATCCACAGGTAAGCGCAAAAACATCCAACTCATACCAAGTTATATTAAGACAGCATGCTTCTTCTTTTTGTCTTTTTCTTGTTTTTAAGATTATGTAACTAGAAAGCGGTGCTGGTTGATGGCAGATTATCACACTGGGTTTGTGCTGTTCTCACGGGCTGTTGATCCTACTTTTCAGAATAACTTGGCTGGAAGCCGCTCCCTCTTTTGAGCGCTTGTTTTCGCCAGCAGATCACCACAGGCAAAGTTTTATTTTAAAAGGACTGCGAGCGTAACAAAACTTTTCGCGTTCATTCGACGGCGCAGCCTTGCACGCAGCGCACAAAGAAAGAAAAGGCATATGTCCACCCCTCTAATGCGCGCTCAGCTCCTTCTGATTCTTATCGAGCTAAGTATGAAGGAAAAAGAGGAGGGGGTGTCTGCAAACCCCAGCCAGTAGCCGACATGACACTCACTTCAGCCTGGAAGAACAACTCTCCAAGTAGGAAAGGCAAATAACAGATAGAGTAATTTGAGGTGCTGTTAATATTATTCTCTGCCTTTGGCATCCTCAGGATCCTAAAGTAAAGCTGTACTCCTGAACTTACTGCAGAATTAATCTTAACATGCACTTGGGAAGTGTGCAAAGTTGAGAAAAGGCCTCAAATGTGCCTCAAGTAGACACTTAGAACCAGAGGATATGTGGAAACAGATTTTTGTGGTGTACAAATCTTAAGTTAGATTCAGTAGACAAAGCCAGAGAGTCATCTCATACAGGGGAGGCCTGTTCACTTGCATGAGTCTGCGTTTCGAGATATCGCATTCTTTTTTAATCCTGCCACCCCTGAGGCGGGAGGCTCTCCTCTACCTTCATTGTGCTGGAGTTGTGCATACATTCTTTTGATCTCGGCTTTATTACATAGTAGTATTTGTGAAATGGAAGCATGGCAAATGGAAGTGGATGGAGGGAGGGAGCTGCAGATCTGTAGGTTCTTTCTTTCTGAATGCTTTCAGGCCAGAGACAGCATAGTAATTGTCCATGAAACTGTATCTGTTAAGTTGTGGGGTGCTTGGAAAACACGTGGAGAATGTCCTCTGCTCCTTTATAAGGTACCAGACCAGACTGGTCTTGGGAATGCTAGTGGTTCCCCACATTTTACATCTACACAGCCCCAAACCCTCACCCTTTCATTAACACCACTTGTTAATGGTTCATGTACCAATACTGTTTGTTTGTGTGACAATGTGTTGATTTTAAAACATTTATCATACTAATTATTCAGATTATTCAAATCTTTGTTTAGATTGGTACTAATAAAAGGACCATCTCTGGAACCATTTCATCTTTTATCACTTCTGGCTTGTAGAAACATGGCAATGTTACAAGGCTGACAGCAAGGAAGAAAATCCCCAATGCTTGTTTATTTTCCTATCATTTTCTTTGGCTATGGGAATGCTAGAATTGATAATTATGCCGAATGTATCACACATGTCACAATGTGTCTCATATTATGGTTAAATAAATAAATAAATGTGCTCTGGCTGTTTGCTCTGAAAATGACATTTCACAGATGTGATAAATTTAAGACATGCAATCTCTACATAAGAGTTTTTGTGTTTTGTGGCAGAGCTCAGACTTTAGTTTTACATGATAGTTTGGTTTGAGCACCTCTGGCATTTAAGTTTGTAAAACAGCTGAACAGGTGTTCAGTACCAGAGCCTGATTACTGATCAAGATATTCTCTCTTATTTTCAAGTCAGTTGGTACATTAGCACATATCATCTTGGGTGTTTTTATTTTAACACATTATTACCAGATGATGGTTTAATCAAAATAGATATTAGCCACATAGAGTATTAGAATTCTTGTAGTTCAACTATTTAAAAAGTCCCAAATCATTGAGCATCCATATGTATACAGGTTTTGTGCACCACATCACTTATGTGGTATAAGCTCACTTAGCTAACTGTTGCATCATTTCTAAAATGTATTTGTTGTTCAAGCTAACTATTTCTGCTATGTAGCTTTTACTTTAGATAACAATTCAAGTACCCTATTTATTCTTATTTATTTGTTTTTTAACCATTAACCATTTAAACTATGATTCCTTCTATTTGTCCAACCATTTAAACTGCATAGGGCCTTTATCCTTCATTTTAATACACCACTTTTATTTCAGCTATTTCCACTATTCATCCACTATTTCTGAATATTTCCACTTGTTTCAGCTCTTTATGTTTTACTTTTAACTATCTCTTTCAGCTGTTTCTACTTTGCATACTAAATAATGTGTTTATAACCTTTGTTGTGGTCTTTGTCTATTTATGAACTACCACAAGCTGACTGATAATTCATCAGACTTCATTTCTAAACTTTTCTTCCTACTTGATAAGTTGTTTCCCTTATCTATTTTTTCAACATGATATGCTTACAAATAAAAAATACAATTTTTACAAATGTTCCCTTGTAGCTGCAATAATACCTCACTTTTAGCCCCCCACTAGTGTCTGCATACATATTTACACACGCTAATGCACTCTCACACAGCAATTTCTAGACTGAACCACATTAAACTGCAGACTTTATGCTAAAATGCATGTAGAGCTTTGTTCTTAGAGCCGGATTGTATAATTGGCATGATATGATATGGGTGCAGAGGAATCTGGAGGTAATTGTACAGAGTGATAACAGGGGTTTGGCAGTGCCTAGCGAGAGCCAGGGCCAGGGTTAGGGCCGGGCGGGCAGGATGTAGGGAACACTGCCATGCATTTCCGGAGTCTGGGTCTGGACTGCACACTGCGGTGAGGGCTTCTAGTTACTGTATGCTGGCTCAATTTTTCTCTCAATCTCCTTTTTCCATCCCAGAACTCTCTCTGATTAAAGTTAGATGTCTGATTCAGTGATTATTTTGCCTCATTTTCATCACAATCAGCAAATGCTAAAGCATGAAGCACAGCTATATGTTTACATGCATGCAATATACGCAGTTGGTTTGTTATAGTTAGATTTTAGATACTCGTAATCTACGGCAGTATCAAGTTCCGCAGCAAGAATCCTGTGTTTCCCTGAGTTTCCTCTGTATACCATCCCAAATGGCAACTGCATTTGAACAGAATGGAAAAACTAATTTTCATACCATTTTGGTTTCTTTTCTTGCTGCTTTTAAAATAGACGTTTGCCTATACTCAATGTGGTTCATTTCCCACTGATCACATACTGCCATGTCTGTCCAAATGCACATTGTTTCTGCACAGCAGGTGCCAAAGCTATTTTCTGCTTTCTTCTCACAACAATCCAGTGTTTCCTTTGCACAAGTCCTTTTGCCTACTGGCGTAATCATATGCAGATTTGTTTGTTGTAATGACATGGTTTAAAAGTAAGAGCCTGCCCCACCAGCCCTGCAGAACCACAAGCAAAAATAGCACTTTCTGCTTCATCGGTGGTGTTCTTGTCATTCTTGTGCACCACTGCTGTGGTATAGTCAGTTTAGGGTGGAAGTTGTGCGTCTTCTGGACAAAAAACAGGAGGAGAAGGTTCTGTTGATTGAAAGAAATTGTGATTGACATGCAGTGAAGACTCATGGGACTCTGGCCCTGGACTTCAGGCCAACAGCATACTCCTTCTGTCTAACCTTCCCTCCCCACCCCCACCCCCTCTCTCTCCTTTGAATTTGATAGCATGTAATTTGAATGCACTGTATCCAGAACCGCACAGTAAGTTATGTAGTATGGTGAGCTTGAATCAAGGGGCAGATGTTGTATTTAGGAAGAAATCTTTACTCTTTCAATAGATAATGATGATCAGACAGCAGTGGGCAAAAAACTGGCCGCTCTGCTTAATTACTCGTGAAGTCGTAAAAGTTTAACCTTAGATCTTCTCTATGTAGTCCAACTTTTGTAGGTGTTTATGTTATATCGTTTCCTGTAAATTACCTTGGTACAAAGGAGAGTTTTCCTGTGAACTTCAGCGTTTTGTTCTGTTTGTTGTTCTTCATCTTGCAGTCAGGCTGATATGAAACAGCCATGCGGGGAGATCACGGAGCACTTGGATGTTCTGGCATTTTCTCACTGCACAATTAAACCCTGGTTGTCTCTTGGACGATACAGAATGCTCACCACAGTCGTTTTTTGTTTTTTTTTCCCTGGCATGCCACACATTTACCACCAAATTAAGCTTTATTTAATGAAACCACACTCGCACAAATCTGTTATCAAGCCACATGTTCAACACACTGTATATGCATGAAGAATTTTGTGGTGATCCTCCTACAGGATTGTTGTATTTACTTTCTTTCCCTCCTAACTAACCCTCAAACTCTTGACTCGCTGTCTGCAGCAGTCATGAGGGCACAAAAGACCTGTGTTTAAATTCCTCGGGGCTTTAGTCACACTCTGATGAAGAGGGTTTGTTAGATCAAGCCCTCGCTTGCACCGTTTTGTTACTTTAAAGTGCGATCACTCAAGGCCATATTGCCTAATAGGCAACGTGTATGTCAGGGTTGGTAATTGGCATGTTGGTCTGCCATCTGCTCCTCACCAGATGCCAAGTTCTGCCAGAGGTTTCATTGGAATAAAAAAAGACTATTTTATTCCTTAAGCGTTTACCAAATCTGCTTTTATAAGATAATTTAATTCCTGAGATGGCTTTGTTTTATATCTTAAAAGGTAAAACCTCCTGCCTTCCTCACCAGGCCCACATTTCATGGCTTTTTGTCTATGATTGATTGTGCGAGAGTGAGGTCAGTGCTCCTAAGCAGCACTTCTGATGTCATCTCACAAAGATGCATGTTCTCCCCTTGGTTCCTCAAAGTGGGCTATCCTGAAGAGTGTGCAGCCTTGTTGAGAGGGGACATTTAGCCTTTAGGCTTTTTCTCATCTGATAAAACAAGCACAGGAAATGTCTCCGTGAGCTGATTGGCTTTGTGTTTTCCTTCGGCGGCGTCCCACTGGGACCTCAGACGTGCACAGTATGTCCCCGTGGCAGAGAAACCACCTTGCACATCTCTCTCCTAACAGCTACACTAACTTTACCTCTTCCTCTTATCTTTCCTGTAACAAGTCTCTTCTAGCTCAGCTCTTTTTTCCCGAAAAAGAAATGATTACTCTTAAAGTTCAGTCTCACTTCACCTAAGTTTCTCCCTTTTCCAACTTTCCGCGTCTCCCCTGTCCTCTCTTCACCTCCCCTCTTTCCTCCTATGGTTCCCCTCCACTTGTGTCCACCTTTCGCACTTACTCTACACAAACATACCTAATCAAGAGTCTGTCATATCGGCATTTTAGACTCCCATATTTTAGGGTAATGGGGAATTAAGGGAACCTGGAGTTAAAATGGTGATGTAAATCCCGGAGGAGTGTGTGAAAAATACCATTCAGTTTGAACACATGACCAGGGTGAGGTCATGTGTTTACACAGTTAGGAAGGTTAACCGCTCAATGAATTGCATGGGATGGGGTTGGGGGGGGGGTGGGGGGGTGGACAGACAGGCCAATGCAAGATTTATGCTCGTGGCTCTTCTAAATGTGTTGAAGTGTGTATTGTGATGGTGAGGGTCAGCTTGAAGAGGCCACGTTGGATGTTTGCCATGCTGGGAGTGAGAACTGGCAAGAGAAAATTGGGCTTGTATGTGGTAATGATGGAACCGAGGGCTTACCTCATCCATATAAAACAATCGCTTTGTCCTTAAATGGGTATGCGCATGAGCCAGTCTTCTGATGTTTTTCGGTTTCAGTCCTCATGCTGTGTTTTATTGAAAAAATTCCAATATTTCATTAAAGTGTAGGAGTTAGTGTTGAAACACGGTCTCCCAACTGCAATTATCATTTACTGTTACCATCAAATGTGTCGGTTATTTTATTGACTGAGGGGTTGACGAGGTCCGAGAGTCAAGGCAGTTCCTTTTTATAAAACAGGAAAACGCAAAGAGGAAGTGGACGGAGGAAGAAATATTTAACACTTCTAGCTAATACAAAGAGCATAACTTGAGGTTTTTTTTTAGTTTATCCATTTATATTATGCCTCTTATTTCAAATATGAAACATGTTTCACTGTAACTCTCCATTTTTACAATTTAAGACATCAGAGTCAATTTCTAATTTGCAAAAAAGCTGAAAATGCAGCTTTAGCTTGATATATAGTTACATGTCTGGCAGCCTGACTGGTATAAGTTCACTTTTCACTCTCTTTTAACCCTAATTTGGTTTCCATCATCTCCTGAGAGCAATATCTGGCTTATTAGCAGCTAACACTGCCTTCACACTAGGAGCATGGGGTGCCCCTGGCATGCATGGAACATGATGGTTTTCATTTTGGCTTCCGTGTTAACAGAATAGAACTTTCACATAGTTTGCTTGACTTGCAGCAGTTGTGTACTTTCTTGAGTTTTACCGCGGTGCCTATTTTTACCACATGAGGTAAGTGTCAAGGAAGTGAGTCTCAGCTAAATTTACTACAAAAACATTTGTTGATCATCACATTCTCAACCCTTTCTCAGTTTGATACTTGAATGTGTCCTTAAAGGGATACTCCGCCGTCAGAATGATGTGCCTTCATTTGTTTACTCACCCTCATGCTGATTGAGACGTTGGAACACTTTCTTGATATTCATCATGTAGCCGGAGATTTCAGGAGGTTTACATCTTATTTCCCTGCGGCTACAACGATGCTTAATAGAGCCCGGTGAAAAAAGTCCACAAAAACTTGTCAATATTCCTCAATAGTGCTCGTCCATGCGCGTACCTGCGCGATGCACGCGCGTGTGTGCCGCTGCCACCAATGCATCCAGCGTCACGCTACGGCACACGCTCCGTGTGCATCGCGCAGGTACGCGCAACCAGGAAGTAAACAGACTAACGGTTTGGGCCATGGTTTAGGCTCTAAAAATATACTAAATGATGCCGTTGCGAGTAAATTATGGACGTTTCCCACACAGGACCCGCAGACTGCATTGGACGAGCAGTATGGAGGAATATTGACAAGTTTTAGTGGATTTTTTTAACCGGGCTCTATTTAGCATCGTTGTAGCCGCAGGAAAATAAGATGTAAACCTCCTGAAATCTCCAGCTACATAATGAATATCAAGAAAGGCTTCCAACGTCTCAATCAGCATGAGGGTGAGTAAACAAATGAAGGCACATCATTCTGAGGGCGGAGTATCCCTTTAAGGTGTATTTTGTTTATCAGAGCTTCTATTGTAACACTATGCTTTGAATTTGGGTATTAATTGATCAATGTGTAGCTTTCAGGGAATGTTTACATCAGGATAGTCAGGGGTACTTGTTTCGACTGGGTTGGGATTTCCCTGTTGCACCTTCAGGTGGGCAGGCACTGCATTTTGCTGAAGTCGACCAGGCAGCTTGGACCACTACTCATTTAGGGTGATATTGCTTGAAACAACCACTGATTGATTTTCATATTACTGAAAATTGAATTTATTCCCCATTGATTTGGCTCATTCACCACAGGTAAACAGTGTTAAAAAGGGAGCAGTAATAAATTAATTGTTTTTATGTTTTTTTTTTACTTTTTGGGTACTACAGTTTTCTTAAAAAGTCACTGCAGCAGGGTGTTTAATCCATCTTTCTCTGTTTGGCTGACTGGGTAATGTGTTCATACTCACACTGTAAGCAAACTGCACCAGGGTGCACTTGCAGCTACTTTTTCAGCAGTTCAGAGTTTACTTGTTTGGTTTACACCATAGTGTAAATCAGGGATCTTCAGTCCTGGTCTGAGAGGGCCGGTGTCCCTGCAGGCTTTTATAGTGTCCCTGCTGCAACACACCGGACTCAAATCAGTAATTAACAGACTTGTGCACATCTTGTTCAAGTCACAGCAGGGATACTTCGAAATCTGCAGGACGTTGGCCCACGAGGACCAGGACTGAAGATCCCTGGTGTAACTACTCCAAAAAACTTTTCTGACTTTCTATGAAAATCAGAAAAGTTTCAACTGGGCCAAGCAGCACTTGTGTGAATGAAACTAAGGAAACATGTGCTTTCCTGTGTGTGTGCATTTGAATGGTTCAGACAGAATGAAGCGAAAATGTGAACAAACTATGACTCCTGCCTCTGGAGGAGAAGACAGGCAACTGGGTTAGTAAATTAAAATGGGAATGCAGCTTTTCATTGGCTGCATTTGCAATGTTAGGTGGATGAGATGAAGATGGAGAGAAGAGAGTGAGAGACAGATGGATATGAAAGAGCGAAACTCTGAAAGGTGCTATTGCACCAGAGGACAGGACAGGATGAGACCTGGCAGGCAGCGTCAGGGATTTAGTGGCTGCGATGGCTCAGCTTTAAAGAACACCGGCACTCTGTTTCCTCTTGCTTCTGCCCTAGTTTCTCTCTGCCTTTGAGTCTCTTCATCATCTAATTTTTTTTCCAATGTCTTACATCTTGCCTTAATTTCTACTTCTTTATCCTCTACAGTATATAGTATATTTCCTTGCCATATCTGTCCCTCTTTACCTCCTTTATGTATTACTACATCACTATATATGCTATGCTGGCGAAGTCGACAGTATGTTTGACTTGATTACATCAATCCTTTATCCGTTTTTTCTCAAAAGCACCCATGATTAATAAAAACAAGCGTTTATATTGGATCGATTTTTGAGCTTTTGGTCTTCCTTTTCCTTTTTCATCTTCTTAGTCTTCCTTTATTCCGTCTGAGATCTATAAAGATCCTCTGCTTTTCTGACCTTTAGCAGGATTTTAACATTTTAAGAGGATGAGGGTTCAAACCAGTCTACCTCTGTCCCACTTTCAATTGTTATGATTCCTTAATGTCTTGGTCATGAATGGCTGCTCTGTGTTAGCTTCCAACCTTTCTGAGGGAAGTGTCCTTTGTGGTTCTGGGACTTATGCTGTGAATAAAGCTCAGAGGGTGAGTATACACCAGACAGCAGGTACTGTACTAATAGACTGGCCCATTAGACAACTATGCTGGCGCAACACACAGCTTTGTAGACACACATATATTCTTTTGTTTGTGCTTTACTGTTGTCAGCTTTGCCTTAATATGAGAAAAATGTTAGAATGAAAAAAGAGCAGATGGTGGAACCGAGGAACTCCTTTATATGGTTCATTGCAGCAATCGTTTGGACTTCTCTCCAGTATTTTTTTTTATTTGCCGTATTGTCTTGATCATTCATATGTTGTGTAAACCTCTGCGTAGAAATGCCCTTTTTCAGTTAAAGTTAACTTTTTAAGTGACCTGTAATTCATACAGCATCAATGCTTCAGCCATTTCTTTGGTTTTGATTTGAATAGTTAAATAGCTAATTTACAGCATGCGCTTCAATGAATTCCTTGCTTCTCTGAATAGCTTTGTGGAAGTATCTGTGTCTATCAGTGACATACACACACTAGACATTTCAAAACGAATATATAAATAGCTAACAAAGTATAGTGAAGATGGTATCCATGGAACCTGACTAAATGCACAGCCATTGGTTGATTTGTTGCAAAAAATATACTTCAGAGTCCAGGTACACATGCCCCTGAGTCACATTTAGAATGAAATGAGATGAAGATCAATGTATTGGATTTTTTCAAGGAAAAATAATATTTTGTTTATTTGTATTTAGAGCAAGGAGCTTCAATTCAAACAGACAGGGTGCATGGGGAGATGTGCTTTGAAAGCAGGCGTGAAATGACAAATGTGGGATTGTGCATTGATATCATCAGTTGTCCAAAATAAAGGTCCATACCACGTGAGCAGGACATAATGGCAGGAATCCAGTTATATGATGGAAAAACAAAGAAGTCTGATGTACTGCTTTTTGTTCCAGTTAAAAGTGGATGCCCAGTCAATGAATAACAAAAAAAAACCCTCAATTGGCCATTTTCTATCTTACTTTACTTTACTTTAGCTCTGCAATGACCTATATAAAAAATCTCCTGTTTTGTCTCTATATGCTTTGTATTTATTTATTTATTTTTTGTATTTTCTTAGAAGGTGAACAAAACATATGTAAGAGGGAGCTGTAAGTGATTTCACCACTGCATTGATGCGATACATTTGCATTATGCTTGGCTAAGCAGCCACTGGAAATCTGTTCCGTATTTAGAGATGAGAACAAAAAGGAATGATTTTCAGATTACCTTACAGGACTCCTCGGAGAAAGCCATGGGCCTTCGCCCTAATAGGCTGCCACATGATCCATCAACACCGCCGCCAGGAACGTCTTGTTGTTGAAGATTGTGTAAGAGAGGGAAGGAGGAGAGGGAGGGATGGAGAGATGGATAAAGGTGAGACAGAGACAGATAAAAAGGGAAAGTGATAGAATATTGGAAGTAATGGCAAAAAGATCACAAACGAAGCAATGAAAAGCAGCAGCAGGAAGCTAAGGGAGCTTAACAGAGGAAGAAAGTGAAAACAACTGTGTGGAAGATAAAAGTGGAGAAGTACGAGGGAGACATCAAGAAGAGTGAAATTGGGCTTTTCAGCCTCGTCCTCTATTTACTCTTTCTTCCTCTGTCTTTCTGTCGTGTTTACTTCATTGCTGCTCCCCTCTCTGCACCAGAGCTGTAATTACTAATTCAACCCAGATACATAAAATAAAAACCCAAACACAGTTATAAATAGACCATTTTTATTTTTTAGATATCTATGCATGCTGCATACTTTTAGACAAGATGAACCAATTAGCTACATGATTCATACAATAGTTATATGTCTGACACATGGTACTCTTTGTATGAAACATGCAAGATACGCTATTGACAAAGCAGTAGAACCTTATGTATTTCTGAATATTCTGGTATTTATTTGAAAGGAAATTTGCACCAGCCTACATGGTTTGCTTCCAGTGATGCAGGTTTTTATTTATTATTTTTATTGTACCTCATTAATCCAAGTTGGGAAAATTCTTCTCTGCTTTTTAAGCCATCCTAATTACACTGGGAGCAGTGGGCTGCTCAGAGGCAGGGGTTAAGGGTCTTGCTCAGGAGCCCACTGTGGTTCACCTTGATTGCCAGTCTGGGGACGTGAACCTGGGTCCTCTAGCTCCCAGTCTGTCTCTCTTAGCATAGGTCACCACCTCCACATTGTCACATTTAAGCTAAGATTTTCAGGATTGCACTACTAACATGCACACAATGCAGTTTTTACAGGGTTTTAGCTGATGATTTCTGGAACTGTGCAAAGTATTTAACATGCAGACCTTCCACTCACAGGTGCAGGCTAAATAACTGAATATAAGCAGAAGCTGTTAATGTAAAAAACTCTGCAGGGCATCTTTAAGCTGTAGCATTGAGCTGGTCTGAAGGGAGACTTTAGCTATAATATCCTCCCTGACTGTTGTAATCTGAATCTTAGTTTTAGATTTTCTTATTTGGGTAATTATCTATAAGAAGGAGAAATATCTGCAGAAAACCAGTGGTTAGAATTTTATGCATGTAGGGGTTAAGAAAATTTATTTTTTTCTCCCCTTTGACCTGAAGGACGACTTAGTGGGAAGTTTGATCACCAGAAGCTTGATTGAGTTGCAGCATTGTTCCTGACACAGATCAGTGAGACGCACTTTTAAATATCGTTGTGAAAGTAAGTGTATGTGACCTACCTTGAAGATCAAGAGACCATGGTTTGCTTTTTCCATGGGATATGTTGAACCTAACATCCATGATGAAAATCTTAAATGACCCAAGGTTACAGAAAAATCGACTATTTAGCGCCTTTATGAGTTGGAGCAGGATTATCATGTTATTGGATTTATGTTGCGGTTATTAGAAACGCCTTTTTTTCTCATTTGCTGCTTTCGTTATCCAATTTTCTTAATCTCATAGAGATATATAGCAGCAGAAAAACAAATGGTGTCTCACAGAAGGCATTGTGTGTATAACAGAGATGTTTGCATTCAGCTGTACAGTATCTGTGCTTCTGTCGGCAGGCCATTAATCATATCTGGGTAGCTGCAGCAGAAACACAGTCATACCAGTATACTGTACATCTCTTTCCCCACCTCTGCTGCTCCAGTTCTTCTCTCTGTGTTTACTCCCTCAGCCCCTTGTGCCCACCTACTTTCCCTCTTTGCTTGCTTTTCACCCAGGCCCCCTCTGTCTTATCCTTCCATGTTCCATGTTCTACTTCCTGTCCTTTTTCCCTCGATCCAAACTCAGCCCCACCTTCGGTCTGTCTCAGAGCAAAAAACACAATCATTTATTTATCCTGTTGTCTCCGCTTCTCCCAATATTGTAATCTGCTTTTCCTGGTAGCCGCCAGCGGGGACAAAGTGCTACGCTAAACAACGTCATCCCTAAAAATGCATTGTTTACTTCATCTTGTTGCTCTAAAGTGTCTTTAACGGTGTGTCATTGCAGAGCAGAGCCAAAGATGTTCTTTTTTGGTATTTTGGTTTTCTCATCGCATAGTTAGGATTTTTCAAAAGATCATTGCAGTTGCTGCCTGAGTCTGCTTCAGGTCAACTAGATACAGCATGCAAACAACAATGCAAAGGTTGCAGACGTACCTGCATATGGCATGATAGATGTCTCTGGGTGGAGAACGTGGAAGAACACGATAAAAGTTGTGATAGAAATGTGGTCGACACAACACTGCTAGGATCTAATGCAGCTCTATGTTTTGCTCTTATGTGGTGGAAACAGAAACTGTCCTGCATTTTCCAGTGAGCAAGGTTTTTACTTCATCATTTGTTTTATAATCCCATTTCAGCCATCTGAATCATTATCAAATCTAATTGTGAGGTGCCCAAGTATCCCCAGCTCTACTTCCTAACATATTAACACTGCCACACATGATATGGTATGGAGGTGACCAGTCGAGGTGAAGTAGGGTGAAATGCTACTATATATCCAACATCCTTGATGTAGGAATCTCTAATCTCTCTCTGCTGTCGTTATTACATCAACTACCTACTAACCTAAAATAATCTTTGTTTTCATTGGCTGTGAGGTCTTATAGGTCTCCTACATGAAAGGTGTGCTATACAACCTTCCCTTGCCTTACTAGCCATTCATTCTGTACCATGACGGGGCTTTTTTAGCTAGTGTTTGTGTAAGGGTTGGACATATTGACACGTTAAACCATGTTAACTCATTTGCTCATGACATGACAACATGACATTTGATGAGACAATAAATACAGAGATCTAATTCAAACTCTCGATTCATGCACTTTGAATACTTTTAGTATAATTTCATGTGAGCAGTACCAAAGACTGTTGGGGTTTGTTTTGATTACTACAATTAAACTGTTACCATTTCCTGAGCGTTCGGTCCACTTCTAGCCACCAGCTGCTCAAAGTAAAGCCCCAATTGTGTTAAAAGACATCTGTTCAAGCTAAATTGCTGTTATCAGATGACCTACCCCCTTGCAGTGTGTAATTTGCCATGAATATCTGCTTTCTAAACATGAATTAAGTGCACACAAATTATAAGCTGGGCCGGTCAAATCATAGATAGACACACGTGTTCTTACTCCTTCATACCCAGCCACTGTTTAGTTATTACCCTTATCGTTCTTGGGATGATCCGGATTCATTAAGCAGCTGAACTGAAACAATGTTGATTTGTAAAGCAGGTTAATGCACAGCCTGGCTTGTTTAGTTTCAAACTAATCTAGTTAAATGTAATCCCAATCACTTGTGTATTGTGTGGTGAACTGGATAATGCTTTTACTGCCCTTGATTTGATGGCATGTGCTGAAACTGTATTTACCGTATATCAGCTATTGTATGAGGAATGGTGAGGGGTCTGTGTGAGTCTCGCTGGCTCTGGTAACACAGTGCACCACTATGTTGCATCTTACTGCTGACAGAATGGGGACAAGGGTACTTTTGACTTCTCAGGAACAGAGTGGGGTTACTGACGTGCCAGATGCTCTGCATGGCTTCAACTCTCAGGGACGTGTCATTCCACAATCTGTCCTTACATGACTGCACTAGCTTAATCTTTTGTGGGTTTGTGGCATGATTTCAACTCTTTCATGCCACTGTTCAGTATTAATGCAAAAAAAAGTGGGAAAAAAAACCTCAAACAAGCTTGAATGACTTCGATAGCTTTATTGTTATGTTCAACCAACCAGAGGTACAGCTTGACTCAGGTGTGACAGGAAATCAGGCTGTGAAGAACTGAGCTGGAAGACAAGGTTCAGGTGCAGAATGGCAACGTAATGAGTGAACTTAATTCAACAGAGCAGAGAGATTGGATGTCATTTTTAAATCAGTTATAAACTCTTGTGGTTCTGCGTCAATGTTAAATGTGCATAAACAAAATTTATACCGACACACATAAAGCAGGGGCAGTCTATTTCAGCTTCAAAGGTGCAGCATGTCACAAAATCAAATCACTGACAGATTTTTTTTACATATCTTTAAAAACTGTGTTTTTATTGGCATTTAGTTACTTTATGAAACGTTGATTACATTTACTACAGTCAGTCGCCAAACATGGCAGGTGCTTTATTTTTGCCACATAATGTGGCTCTAAAGAACAATTAATAATAATAATCAAGTGAAAACCCTCTGGGATTTAAAACAGGAGGGTCAGCTTTGTTTAATACTGTACAGGGGTGCTTGATTTAATCCGTAGAGATCTAATATCCTGCAACTTTAAGATGCATCTCTTCTCCAACACACCTGAATCAGATGAACTGCTCATTACCAGGCCCTGCAGAGCTGAATGACACGAGGGGTAATTCAGCCATTTGATCCAGATGTGTTGAAGAAGGGATCCATCTAAAAGTTGCAGGTTTGTATTTTAAATTCTTGAAATACACAAGTTTTACCACAAGAAGTCAGTAATTATTACACATTGTACCTTTAATGTCTGGAAAAGAGGTAAACAAACCCTCAGATACAACAACATATGGGTTTTTAGACCATAGTATGATTTATTGGACAAAAACTAAGTCAAAATGCTGAAGCTTTGTGTGAAAAGCAAAGTGTACCTACACTGTTTTATATGAATTAATGGGAGAAATACTAGTCCAATAATCAAATATGTTTAATTAACATTTAAGCTATACTTGCCAGATACTGTGGTTATTAAAGATAGCAATTTCATTTAATCTATGAAGACTTTTATTTGTAGCTGCTCAAAAACAGTATTTCTTTAGTGAATCATAAATATTTTATCCAGGGTTTTATTTTAATCCAAGAGATTTGTAACAGATGACCTAGAGCAGAGTTGTGAGTAACCATCAATACAGCCAACAGTCAATCACAGCCTTCAGTTTAAGTCATCTCTCTAACTATTTAAAATACAGCAATACACTGCGTCTCTCCAACTTGATATCTTGTCACAACAAATGAATCCCCTGCTACTCACCCTGTCTACGGCTCTGAGGAAGCGAGGATGTCTTCAGCATCCTCAGTTTCTCACACCAGATGCTTCAGTCACATCTTCCCTCCTTCTCCACAACACCGAGAGACCAGTTACGCACTCAGGCACACACATGCATGTTGATGCGACCTCCTCTGATGACAGTGACTGATGCGGGTCGGTGCTATGAATGCATTTCGGAAAGCAACATAATCAGGTGTTTTGATGACATATAGATTGCATTGAAAAGGTTTCCTGAAATAAAAAAGGTCTTCTCTCACTCATCGCTGACGCATATTTCAGAGATTGTTTTTATTCCGTAAATGTTCCCCAGGTTGTTAGCCGTCAGTGGTGAAGGTGTTCACTGGGTATTTTGCTTTTGTGTGCATAATTTTTGTACATATCCTGTTGGGTGTGCATGGATGTTTGTTGTCACACCCTTTTCTGCAAGACATTTATAAAATCTTTACAAGGTTGAAGCCAAGGTCTTTCTAACAAGAACCTTTCCTTCATTTCTATATATCCACCAGTGGATCATGACAAGGCCAAACACAATACTTTATTATCGACAAGAATTATTTTTCAAGGACTGTATGATTGAGATACATCTGTTACAAGTACAAATGTGTGTTAGCTTACACCTGTGCTGTGCAGAAAACCCTTGATGTTCAGAGTATAGCATGTGGTTGTGCATGGCGTGTTTCGCAGCTTGTGATTAATCTGAATTATAGACGCTGGAACAGACACACTAAAATGCATTGAGGTTGTGCAACATCCTGCCTTCTTATGGTGTGACCATTTAGCTCTCTTTGATTCAAGACCAGCTATGCATAGCATATTAATCAATGCAATCAGTCCTTGTAGACATGGGAAAGAGGACTTGTCAAAGTCCAAACTCCTCATCAAAATGGGAAAGAGGTTTAAGGGACGTTGAATGTGGCATGGTTGTTGGTCTGAGTGTTTCAGAAACTGCTCATTTACTGGAATTTTCACACAATCATCTCTAAGTTTGCAGGGAATAGTCTGAAGAAGAGAAAATACCCAGTTCGCAGCAGCTGTTTAGATGAAAATGTCTTGTTGATGTCAGAGGTCAGAGGGGAATGAGCAGACGGATTGTAGATGATAGAAAAGTAACAGAAACTGTACAGAATCTCTGAACACTCGACACATCCAGCCTTGAAGCTGATGGGCTACAGCAGCAGAACACCACATCCGTTACTGCTCCTGTCAGAGGAGAGCAGGAAATTAAAGCTCAGTTCACACAGTTTCTCTGAAATTGGAAAATAAAAGATGGAATAATGTTGCCTGGTCTCATGAGTCTCCATTTCTGCTGCAACCATTCAGATGGTAGAGTTAAAATATGATGAGAAGAACATGAAAGCGTGGATCTGTATCATCTTATATCAGCAGTCCAGGCTGCTGGTAGTGTAATGGTGAGTGGGACACTTTCAGCCTCTTTGGACCAACATGGAATGGTTCAAACATTATATATTACCCGAGTATTGCTGCTGACCATGTCCATCATTTCTGAGCTACTAAAACCAAATATAGTCTTTTTCACACTAAAATTCTGAGAAAGAGGTGGAAGCTTTTTGATACACAGGGATTAAAGCTTGGTGCCGTTGTGAAGGTAATTGTTCCTGTTGAGGCATCAGTGCTCAGCCTTGTGCTCATGCTGAATGGATTTCTGTTTAGGTTTCTCACTACATTAACCTCCTGATCCAGCCCGTATCTGTGACAAGCTGTCAGATTTTACAACCTGGCTGCCCTCCAGTTTAGACGTGGGTAATGGGCCGAAGTCAGTACAGAGCAGCCTGTCCAATAATATCCCCCTTTGGTTAAATTTTGTTTCAAAGCAAACACTTACAATTATAAACAGCACATAAAGCTTTGCCGGAAGGAAGAGAAACATTACAAAACAAAAAGATTCTCAACATCGGTGCTGAATAAAAGCTAGGAGGTATGTGTTTGTACTGACATACCTTCGCTTTGCTGTTGGTGCATTTGCTGGAAACTGTGTGTAGGCATCATTATTAGAAGTTGTAGTGTTAGTTGTGTACTTGCTTGGCTGTCAAAAACTCTCCATTTGCAGCATAATTGTAGGACAAGTGTCAGGGAGCCTCACACCTCTAGTCAGCACCTCTTTTCTATTTTTACTCCTCGTTGATGAGCCAATGAAGTGTGATCTTATGAAAGCATCAAACATGAATGTTTGTGTCTGATATTGTTTTCCAGATGTTTCATGTCAACCACACATTATTTCCATGTTAGGTTTCACAGATTATGCAGGTCTGTAACCACTGAAACAGAATTTTTCCTTTTCAGAAGTAGATCTGATTTGTATGTGAAGGTTATTTATTTCATGTGATCTTTATATAAGCTTTAAAGCTTTCAGATTTAAAAAAATGTTAAATTTTAAATTTCTACCCTAAATGGAAAATATATTCTGGGAGATACAAACTGTAAAATGGAAACTAAAAGGTTACATTTTCAAAAAAACAAACAAACAAAAAAACATCATGTCATTTTAGCTGAATAATATTAGCAGAGCAAAGTTTTTGTTTCCCCATTTAAAGATGAAATGTTTCTTTTATGTGTTATTTGCTGTTTTGTGTAAGATTCTTAGTCTGTTTCAGACTGTTTAGTATCTTGTGTTAAGCAGAAATCTGATCATAAAATAATAAAATATTAAAACATAAAGATGTTTTTAACCCTTGTTGAAAGGCAGATGAAATCTTAATGTCATATTGAATATTAAATGTCTTATAAATCTTTTTTAAAATAAAAATAAGCAGAAAAAATATTTTCTTAGACTGTCTTTATATCTCAGTTAAAAACATTTATAATATAAATAATCTATAAAGAATTATTTTTTCTACTAATGCATCTACTAGACTGTGAACACTGCTAAAATTCCATTATATATATATATATGAATATAAAATATGGACTTCTGCAGGTTTACAATAGGGGTACAATGAATAAAAAAAGCTTTTAATAAAAAAATTAAATACTGATTTCATTTCATTGATGTAGATATTTTGAATATATTAAGATAAAACAAAATCTTGATTTTCTTATTGAAAGAGGTTTATTATAGTTATTTGAACTTATTCTTTGGATAACCAAAATCCATGAAACCCAAAGTTTCATGTTATCCCTCTCTCTCTGACTCCTAGGTGTGTAGCTATTGTCAAATAAAAGCCACCAAAGCCCCTGAAAGCAACGTAGTGCAAATACATTTAGAAGACTAAATGTAAAAAAGTAAAGAATGCTGATTGTGGTGATACAAAGGGAAAGTTTTTGGCTATTGAAAACGTTAATATAGTTTCAGCTCAATGGTAATTCATCAATGACAGTGGCTGTAAATTTTTCATCACTTTACCACATCTTCATCATGAGGGAATGTCTCTCCCAGAGTTAGGATGCAAGATCGGCTGAATTTCACTTAAATACTTCTCTAAAATGTTTATCAAAGGATTTATCGATGAATTGTTTGTAACATCCGCTGTCAATCTTGCCTGATTTTCCAATCCTTCCTCTCATATTGGGAAAGCATTCAGACACCAGCATAGCCTTCTCTGTTTCTCATCTAAGTCAGAATTGAAAAAAAAAAAAATCATCACACTTCACACCCACATTCTGCTTTTCCCTAGTGTGTGGAGGGGGGTTGGGGGGTTGGGGGGTCACATATGAGAAAATCTCTTTGATTTATAAAAGATTCAGGAATGAGACCTTTATTAAAGTCCTTTTTTGAACCATATAGCTGATTTCCAGCCTCATACAGTGGAGGGATCTCAGAAGAACAAACAGTGAAACTCCTTGAGCACCCCACAGCCAGTTTCACTGTGATCAATGGTAAATTGATGCTAGCAATGGATCCATTACCAAGCAGGCTGGGCTTCTTCACACTGCCGTTTATTACCTGGGAACAGATTGCTGTATGTGCTGGCCTGGGTGGCCTCAGGGAAAGGGACTTGGAGAGCCTAATTCTTCCCTTAATGCATGAATGTTTTATTGAGCCCTGCACTGTTGGGTTGATGGAACTCGTAAATAGCTTCAGAGAAGCTCAAAGCAGGGTGAGGGAGAAAGAGAAGGAAAGTCATTCATCCTCATTCCACAGAGTCATTTCCATTTTCACTGTCATCTTTTTTTGTGGAACGACAAGGTAAAATTGGAGAAACCGATGTCAGCATCTCACTCTTTATCTCTCCATGTAGGTTTGCTTACAGACGGAGTGAGACCTTTTAAATCTAACAGTGAGAAAATGGGGGAGGGGAAAGGACGAGAAAAGTGGCTAAAAGGGTGAGGTGGAGTCACTGTAGAGAACAAGAAGATAAACAATTTCAAAGCAACCCCATTTTGGGGTGTAAAGCTTAATAAGAATCAAAATCAAAAATTTGTTTTCCCACAATTCCACAATGATTTTCTTTTTTTAACAAAAACTTTGACACAAGCTGGCATTCCTTATGATCACCTTCTTATTTACAATTGTACATGGACACAATATAGTCTTGAGTAAATCAGGTAAATATTCTAAGTTGATATCAGCACATTATTTTAAACAGCTGTGGGATAGTATGCTTAAACGAGGCTATAGTATATTCAGCTAATGAACGTGTTGTAGGAAATCGCTACGGCATTGGATATACCTGTGCTTAGACCTTCTAAACCACAATGTGCTGTCCCATGTTTTAGCTTTCCAATGCCACCTAATTTATTTTTTTTCTGAAAAAGCTCATCAGTTTTTGTTGGGAAAGTAGATATTGAGAAAGTGATTACTTTAAAGGAACGACCAGTGCCACATTAAATGACAAGTGATGGTTTGTGGTCGAAGGGGCAACATTTTGGATGCTTCAACCTCTGATTTGAAATCTTTTGTTGTCAAACCGGCCTTTCCAGCTCAAGCTTTTAGCTTTTTGGATCGCCTGCAGTCTGTGTAGACCCTGCTGCTTTGCAAATGGATTCAGACATGTACCTAGTACACATCCAGAGCCTCTTATAAGTGTTTGCTTAAAACAAATTTGGAGGAAGATGACCACCAAAAAAAAAACAAACAAGAGGAGCTGTATGGTAATGCAGGCCAAAAATGAAGATGTCTAGATTTTTTAAAGAGATACCGTATAACTTTTGGGCCACACAACACAGGCCACATGACACTATTGTCTCTGTACTTCTTTCAGTCATGAAAGCAGTACAAATCAAAGACTTCAGTGTTTATAGAGGAGGAGCCATAAAGCAAAGCGCTTGAGGTCACATGATCCCATGAAAGATGGATCCACTCCTGCAAAATTACATGTGTGGTTTCTGAAGAGGGTAGCCCAATCAGAGTCCAGCCAAGCATCAATCACTGCAAACTGACCCCAGAAATCATCAATTATTACTCACACAAGGCTAATATTAGGGTAAAAAGTTACAAAGTGTCCCTTTAAATCAAACACTTTAATTTGTAATTTATGTTATCAGTCATGTAGCATATAAAATGTTTTAGAACTGATTTGGTAAGGTGTTTTCATATGGGCCACAAATCTTTTTCTACAACAAAAAAACAACACCTTAGTGAAGGTATAAAGATTTTAACGAGAATGAGGAGGTTTTTCTGGACTGTGTGCATTCCATTGACTTTTTTTTACTTTTAAAGCACAACCTCTAACTGTGCATAAAAAAACATTGATGGAAAGCCAGTTACTCACCACCCACTTGTGTTAGCCCTCCCCAGAGCTCGGCTGAGTCAAAAGTCTTGTATCAACTCTGTGAGGCAGACAGATGAAGTACAAACAGTCAGACAGGTTGAGATATGCAGATGACAGCATGTGGGAGGTTGTCAGATGAGTAAACATCATTTATCTCCAAAATAGATTTTAGCAATAAATGCAAGATGAATGGCACTTTTCTTTTCTCTGAATGAATCTTCTTGCAAATGTTTTGTCTCTGTTTGTCTCTTCCATGAGGAAGGCAATGGTCACAGGCATATAAACTCAATACACAAGCCAATGCATTTGTTTTGACATGCCCATGGGGGTTGTCCATTGTCCTCTCTGGATGTCTTACGCTGAACCTTACCCACAACTTCCTCCCAACCCTGACCTTTAAAGCAAGTCTTGACTCTCAAAAACCATTCCGCAGTCAATGAACAAAACTGGATGCAAACTACAGTGTTCATGTTAAGTCCCTGTAAGTTTGTCTGCAGTCAGATATTTCTTCCCATCACACATGGGCTTGAAACAAGACACCAATTTGCACTCAATCTTCAGTCACCTCTTGGCAAGACAGCGTTGGCTACTTAGATTATATCTATGAGTGGGTGCATGTTCGAGTGTGCACATGATCTGAGCAGAGGAACAGAGAGATTTCTTTTTCACAGTCTCAAGTAGTGCTTAATAAACAGTGATGCAGGATGCGTTACTGAATATGCAGCCTGAGAGCACAATGTCACACTGTGGTACATCATTGTCAGAAATCGGGAATCAGTTAGTCAACAGAATGCTATCGAGGCATTCCTAGAAGTACCAAACGATAATCACTAGTTTTCAGCCTTGAAAACTTTTTACGGTACCAGTTGTCTCAGCAAGAAGCTAAACTTTGAATTGCTGTTCATTAAAATTTCTCTTTGACTCGAGTGTTTCTGCCAAGGTGATGTTGCTTCTGGAGAATGAAGCATGTAACATTTGTAGTGCATGCCAAAGGTTTCTTTTATCAGACAGAGAAGCGCTGACAGATTTTCTCTGAATTAGCCATTTCTGTCTCAGTTTCAAAAACTTTACATCAGATTTACTTCAGACTCAGTTGTGTGTTGGGACTGCTGTGTTTGAGGATATTTGGATGAAGGGTGGACTTATTGAAGGGGGTATTCAATTAAAGCAAATTGTGTCAGTCTTCTGTGACAGCTTCAAAATCACAATCCATACCACAGCCCAATGTCAGACATTAAAGTATGCAACACCACTTCTTGATGGCATTGTCAAACAAATCTGCCATCAATAATTAAAATGGGACCTTTTTCTTATTTCTAAAGGGCAGTGATAATGGACTCACACCTAAGTTAATCTGGACAGAAATGGATGCATGAAATCAGAGGTATGAAATCGTGGTCTTCTATAGGAAGTATTGTCATTGCTACATCATAATAAATAAAGTGCTGGTATTAGGGCCCTGATTAGACCTTTTATGCCCCTTTTCCACTTGTACTTACCCTACTCTACTTCACCGGTCCGACTCTACCCGTTTTCTGATTAATAGTAAACTACTCTGTAATGACAATGTAATCTTTTTAGTCAATGGTGAAGTAAGCAAACAACAATCTCACAGCCACTGAGTCGCTGTCTAGTGACTTTGCAGCATGAGGCTAATCACTGGCCTCACTCTCCCCACCTAGACCTACTTGGCCCCACTCGGCCTCAGAAACCGCTAGTGTAAGTGCCCTGAAACTGGGAAGAGTATAGGGCAGAGCAGTAAAAGGCAAAACTAGTAGTATCTATTGAAAAAGGTAAACATTGCAAAAGTTTTGCCCTTAATGACCACAAAATTATAAAAAGCCTACAAAAGGTAAACACACTCAGGTTTGCCGCACTCCAGTAAATGCTACGCTAAGCCAGCAGGGCCTCATAAAAAATGCATTGGAACATTGTGGCTTTACTGGTAATATTAGCAGTTATTTATTACTATAATTAAGCCTACGTTTATAGGACTAAACTTTTTTTTCTTTCATTCTTTCGTCTACTGTTCGTTTATCTAGTGTTCTGCATGCGCATACAGTACCATGAAGGCTGTAGCTTTTACAAAAAAAAGCTTATTATGGAGGTAGCAGTTCCGCTAACTCAGATGGCAGTAACCAGTACAAAACCTAAGCAATTACACAGAGTCCCTTTAATTTTTTGTCACTGACATTTGATTAATTGTTATTTGCTGAACCTTTAAACCATCATGTAAAGAAATTTATTCAGTTTTGTTGGTAGGAAGCATTTTGATGTGTGTTAAACACTATACAGTATCCTTAAACTCTTGTCAGTAATCTAAGCTTTGAAAGCTCAGCTGAAAGCTTAATAATGTAGTTTATCTTAAGTGCTTTTTTCAAGAGTGACACAAATCATGTATTTCCTCGAAGCATTATTATGCATGTAGCTCACGGTCAAACCCACCACTTTATCTAATACTTGTTATTTTCTGTAAACTCTCTCAAGACATAGAGATGAAGGCTAAAAGTAAGTGACACACAGAATCAAATGGATGGAAATAGTTTGTGTCTGACGCGCACTTCATTCATTTTTAAGTAAGATGAAACAGTGTATGCAGGATCTGTGAAACTGGGCTGCAGCTGCTCAGCTGAATGTGGGTTAGCTTGCAGTGAATATTATTCTATAAACAGAGTCATG
>JAVQJG010141024.1:0-18916 GCA_036024015.1 Craterocephalus amniculus
CATTATACATTAATCACAGCAATTTCCCATTTTAATCTAAAAGAAGCTTGATCATTAGCACTGTAAACACAGCAGGCTAGCATATTGGATGTTTCATTAACCAGGAAATCTAAAAAGGCAAGGAAATTTCACTAGTCTAACATAAGTGCAGGTCTTCAGGACCACATACACACCAAAAATGTATTCTCAGCCTGATTCCTAGGTACCGTATCAGACACAACAAGCTAGTCTTTTTCTGACGTTGACCGGTTCATTTAAGTTCAAGTGCTTCAGTGTAGCTGCTCCATTTTGCTCACTCACACATACACGTCCACATGCACAACAAAAACAAATCTGAGCTACAAGTGGAGACAATACAAGAAGTGTCTGTGGTGTAAATGTGATGACAACCTCAAACTGAAACACAAATCTCTGAATCATCAGCCATATCACTGATCCCTTGGTAAAGCATCAGGACTGACACTAATTCAGTGTGAGTGCTGAGCTTGGCAAGACTGCATGGCTGCACTGTACAAGTGGGAAGTGAACAAGGAGAGTGACGGCTGCAGAGAATCCATTCACTGCAGGAGGGGGATCAAACTTGACATACAGAAAATGTCACCTCCCTCCAGGAAGACGAACAATGCTGACAAAAAAGATACATGCAGCAATAATCGTAATGCAAAATCAGGCTGGGTGTAGTATCAAATATTGTTTGCCACTGAACTAACTTTCAGTACAGAGCAACAGATATGCCATGTGGGCAAAAATTAACATTAGAAAAAATGAATTACACACCTCTGGGCAGATTTGCAGCGAGGCATCGGGCATACTCAGTCTTCGTACAAATCCACTCCCACTGGTGAAGAAGCGATCAGCACCGCTACCCCAGGTACCGCTGATTGGCCGTCCTGTGTTGTAGAACATGAAAGTGTCGCTGCCGGAGGTGGCTGTCAGGCAGGTCTTGTAGCAGTATGTCTTTGTTAGGGAGCCATTTCCACGCACTTCAATGTAATGAGGTTCCACTTTTAGGTCTCTCCGAAGCACAACATTGTTATTAGGCTGTCCAGGGGCACCAGGACCGCCTGGCCCACCAGCACTTACACTGGCACTCCCACCATCTGGAGGGGGTTTCTGTGACACGCAGCAAGGGGAGCAGGACCCAGGCTGAGTGCAGTACGCGTGACAGCGGACGATAGCCAACACCACCACGGTGACCAGGAAAACAAAGGTTGTTGCGCTCAAAGCCACGATCAAATAGAGGGTCACATTAGAGAGCAGCAGTGTGCTGTGAGGGCGCATGGTCCTCTTGGGGTCAGGGGTCACTTTCGGGGGCACCTCCATGACAGCCACATTGATAGTGGCGGTGGAGGAGAGCGTTGGCTGACCGTGGTCTTTTACAACAACAGTTAGAGCAAACGATGTGGAGTTGTCCTCCAGGATCCTCCGAGTGGTCCTAATCTCTCCGGTGTGTTCGTGCACTTTGAATAAGTCCAAGTCTGTGGCGGTTTCCAGCACATAGACCAGCCAAGCGTTTGGACCAGCGTCTGCATCATATGCCACTACTTTGGTCACCAAGGCACCAGGGTCTGCGTTCTTTTGTACTGTCTCCAAAGACCGGGTCCCATTGCCAGGTGGGTTTACTATCAGAGGGGCATGGTCATTCTGATCCATTATGTAGATGTAGACGGTGGCGACTCGGCTCAGAGGAGGAATGCCCCCATCCTGGGCTTTGACCTGGAAATGAAACTCTCTCAGTGACTCATAGTCAAAGGCTCGCAGGGCATACGCCTCCCCAGTATCGGCCTTCACAGACACATATGAGGTGACAGGAATGCCGTGGTTGTTGTCATTTAGCACTGTGTAGGTGATGCGTGCATTCTCTTTGATGTCTGCATCCTGAGCTTTCACAGTACACAAAGAGGCCCCGGGGCCGTTGTTTTCAGCCACATAGACCGTATATGAAGTCTGCTCAAAGCGTGGTGGGTTGTCATTAACATCAGCCACATCCACCTGTATGGTCTTCTGGGAAGATAGGGGAGGATTCCCTCCATCTGTGGCACTCAGAGTGACATTGTAGGCATCAGTGGTCTCGCGGTCCAGGAAGGCTGAGGTAACCAGGGTGTAGTAGTTTCTGAACGACTTGATCTTGAATGGAAGGCCTGCTGGGATCTCTAAGCTCACCTGCTTGTTAGTGCCAGAGTCCCGATCAGTAACGCTAATGAGGGCCACAACTGTGTCTGCACGGGCGTCCTCCCGTACAGGGCTTGACAGAGATGACAGCACTATCTGAGGGACGTTGTCATTCACGTCCACCACCTCTACCACCACTTTGCAGTGTGCTGCTACGGCCCCAGGGCCCTTATCCATTGCCTGTATGTACATCTCATAGGAGTTGGTCTCTTCATAATCAACATTGCTCTTCACTCTTATTTCTCCATTATTTGTGTCCATGCTAAACATCTGCCTGACTCTCTCTGGAGTGTAACTGCTGAAAGAGTAATATACCTCACCGTTCGTTCCCTCATCCAGGTCGGTTGCATTCAGTTTAATCACCAGTGTGTCTTTGGGAGAGTTTTCCAACAATTTCACCTTGTACACTGAGCTGTCAAACATAGGAACATTGTCATTTGAGTCCAGGACCCGGACGTTGATTTTGGCCGTTCCTGTTTTATCCGGTGTTCCACCATCCACAGCACTTAAAATTAACTGGTGGTAAGGCGTCTGCTCGCGATCCAGGGGCTTTTTGAGCACAAGCTCGATGTGCTTTGTGTTAAGAGAGGGTTTGTTAGATGCCAGCGCGAAATGGTCGTTTGTGCTGAGCTGATACACGCGGACTGAATTAGATCCAATATCTGGATCTTGAGCGTTTTCAATCGGGTAACGAGACCCAGGCAAAGCAGATTCTGTGATTTCTAATTGATACTCGTCTCTGGGGAACTGCGGTGCATTGTCATTTGCATCCACGATCTCCACCTCGACGTGGTGCACCTCAGTGGGATTTTCGACCAGCACCTCCAGATTAATAAGGCAGGTGCTGGACTGATCACACAGCGATTCTCTGTCGATCCTTTCATTGACGAGTAATTTCCCATTCTTGGAGTTGACAATCACGTAGCGTTTACCGCTGTTGGAGGTTATCTTGATTTTTCGGGTGGCGAGCTTTCGGATGTCCAGACCCAGATCGTGCGCCAGATCACCGACCAGTGCCCCATTTTCTAGTTCTTCTGTAATAGTATATCGCAATTGTCCAAACGAAAGGCCACAAAATAAGGAAAATAGCACAAAATAAAAAGGCACATTACTCCCTATCCAGGTGCATATCCCCGCAACAGCCATTGCAAGCTCACAAGATCCGCAGACGGATTAAACGCAGCCTTCCGCCTTTTTAGCTTGCAGTATCTTGCATCCCAGCACCTCATTAAGGTGCGCTAATTGGTCTCCCGGTGAATGGAACAGAAGCGGCTCATCCATTGCTCTCCCCGGCTGAGGTGAATCCTCTCCAGCGCACCCATATTCCCTTTGTCCGTGATGCGCCTTTTTTTCCGTCTCCAATGCGCGCTGCTGACGGGTGTGTTTCCCTGCCGGTGGAGCTGTGAGAAAGTCAAGTCAGGCGGAATGTACCAGCACAAAACCGGAAACGGATGGTGAACACGTCAAATTAAATTCATGTTGCCTCAAAGCCCAGATAGTTTTATCTTCTAAATGCTATTCTGATGCTTTTATTTAAGTCATAGGCATTAAATAGGACGTGTTGTTATTAAAGGCTGAGAGTCATATGGCTCGGAAGGTCCGTTAATCATTTCTAACTCACTGATGAGTTCACGTTTGGCTTTATTTTTTATGATAAAAATTAAACTTGAATCCATCTTGAACGAAACCTTATTTTCATGCTATGAATATTAAAGTGTTACATTATTAATGTAATGTACGTCTATTAATAATGTGACCCATTAAACATTGATAAGAGCCCAGACTGTTTAGTAATAGCACCCTTAATAGCAATACAAACCGGAAGTTTTGTAAATGAATGTAGCTGACTTGACGGTGGAAGGAAAGAATCCCACCCTAGCGCGCGCTCAGAATCCATCCCTCTTCTCTCCCCTGTGTCGCAGCTCCCCTCCACACCCATTTCTTTGCTATTATCCCTACATTGCGATGTTGGTGTTTGGTCTGAGAGCTACCAGACGTCCAACAACCCCTAAAAAAAAAAAGAAAAAAGAGAAACGATGGCGACTGCACAAATTGCCCACACTGACATATGTGCTTCCTGCAATACCAGTTTTCTTATTCCCCGAATTGATCTTCTGCGCTGCACGTGACTGAAACGTTAATGATGGAAATTTTACCTAAATATTTGACTAGAATATATTATTTACAATCACTGGTTGCTCGCTTTTAGTCATCAAGACAAGGTCTTCAAATCTCCTCGAATGTGAGATAAAGAGGGAAGGAAAACACGGTCACAGACCCAGACACATGTTTGGGTTCTGGCTTATGTTTGTCATCCTTTGTGCTCAAGTCGTAAGGATGGTTAATTTGCCGGAAGCTATTCTGAGGCGCAGCTTACCGCATGGCGAGCATTTGGGCAAGGCGCAGCGGAAAGACAGTATTGCACTGACAATCGCAACCTTCCCTCCACATGGATCACTGTCAGTGGCGGACCTCAGACTGTCAGGTCGCATAACCGTTTTGAAGATTACCCTTGGTGGACCCCATAAAGCCAGAGCAAAAACCTAATTTCCCCTCATACATCCCAAAGAGAAACATGATAGGCTATTTGACGTTATGGAGACCGACACAAGCGGGCTGATGATGCAAAAAGGAATATAAAGAGATAAAACAGAACTGCCATAATCCACATAGGCTGCAATGATAGAGGTGTAGACTACTGTTTGCTTTTTCTGCAGGGAAGAAAGACACTTCAGTGATCTTAATGCTTGGCTTCATAATCTTAATGCCAGTGATTAAACCAAAAGGAAATTAATGAAAGGCACAGCACTTTTGCTTCGGTTTGCACACTGGAAATATGGGTATCGACAGCTGGCAGGACAAGAGTGTCCTGATTGCCATGAGCAGAATAGATGACTGGATGAATGCCTCTAATGGGGGAAAGCACAGTACAGTTACATGGGCCACTGGATGTTTTTAAATTATTTTTTTCTTAACAAAATGATTAGTTAACAATAAATACCATATGTGAGATTGATAACAGGAAGATATTGGAAAACTTGTCATATTTCTAAAATCTTTATCCAAAGGATTGCACTGTGCTTACATAACTTCTAAAACGAGACAGTTTGGTTTGGGAGCGGACCTCCATGTCTTGAATTTGAACTTCTCCAGTCTTGTTAAGTTCGGTGGCAGAGATAGCAAGAAAAAAAAAAAGGGTGGGGGGGTTGAATAATATCACCACCGATTATATAAACCCGAATGTGTAAAAACAAACAGAAAGACAAAAAAAAAAACATTGGGCCTTAATACAGACTCGTGGATAAAACCAGTCATTCAACACAATCACCTGCTAAGAGCCGATGTAGCAGAGACACAACTTAAAATACATCTTAAACATTTCTCTTCAAATATGCTTCTTATTGTTCACCTGCCTGCTTATAGGAACCATTTTGGGTTTCTTGCGTAAGAGTTGTGTTTCCATGGCAACAGCAACTTAATGAATGTGAGAGCTATGATGAACATTTTAAATGGGATGTTCTGTCCATATGCAAAAATATGCTTTTTTTGGTAACCCTACCAACATGATATCAGGTCTGTGGGTACCATGTTTGAAAGCAAACCATCGGGTTAACCTTCATCATCCAACGATAGTCTTCATTTCCCTGGGCCTTAAGTGATTCAGCAGCAGGCTGGAACTGAGTCACTGAGCAGGTTTGTGTCTCTTCATTCATCTGTGCATCAAACTGCAGCACTGCAGATGTGAAGGACACATTTCTTTATTTTTACACAGAAAACCTCAAGTTACCAAACTGCTTTACTTTTAATGACTTCATGGTCATATGAAGTGATCTAAAACAGCCAGCACAGAATAGCTAACAAACTAGTGCAGCAACGACCCCATGGCAAGGGCAGCCATGCACATAAATAACCTGCCACAGGCATCACTCAAGAAGAAGTTGAAATCTCGCTGCATTTGCCCCATCACAGCATCATCATCACCATCATCATCCTCCACTGTTTCAGTCACTGGATTCCACGCGAGTGTGAAGCTTGTATGTTATTTATCTGTACAATCCACTTATCAGAACTGTCTACAGCAGCATTATCCTGATCAAATGTAAATTGATATAACATAAAGGCAACAAGACAGATGTTGTCTGTAGAGATCTGGAGTGTTATATGGTAGATTTTACAGATGCAATAGCAGATTTGTCATCCTGTCTCGTCCGTTGCACTTCTTTAAATCAGAGTGACAACCTGTTCGTATCAATTTCTGTTGCAGTGCAATGACTGTTTCATTCTCTAACACAGCCCCATCTCCGAATCAGATGAATGATGCATCAATTTTCTCTCTGGCTGCTGTTAGAACCACACATCACTAGACACTTGCTAGAGACATCCTCGGCTTATTCTTTCAACTGTTACGCAAACCAAAGCCCTAGGTGATAAGACTCATGACCCCATTGTGCATGGGCTCCAGCCAGAGTATCGCACAAATGGGTCAAGCACTCACAGCATGCCTGACACTT
Source organism: Craterocephalus amniculus (assembly GCA_036024015.1). Classification (NCBI taxonomy): domain Eukaryota; kingdom Metazoa; phylum Chordata; class Actinopteri; order Atheriniformes; family Atherinidae; genus Craterocephalus; species Craterocephalus amniculus. The sequence goes on from JAVQJG010141024.1 coordinate 6,684, forward strand.
TGACTGATGATGTTTCCTTTCTAAAAGGCAACAGAGATTTCTCTGAAAGCCTAAATAAACAAATGTTTGACAACCTATTGCTGACAATCAGAACAAATCAAAGCAAAAATGGAAAGGTTACGATCTATATTGATTATTAAAGTACCCAGATCTATGTCACACTAATAACCTGCCAATATTCTCATAACCGAGGCCTGTGCAGCATGCTAGAAGAATCCATTGAACTTTAAAGTTGGTAAAGCAACTGGAAATGGATTAAAAATGATTTTCATTGTGATGAAAATCTCAAACAGATTGAGAAAATCTACTTAATCTGGTTAAAATATGCTTAAGCAGCTTAGTCCTCTGAGCATATCCACTTTGAGCAACGTACTCAAATGCTCAACATAAAAACACACAGTAGTCTGCAGTGAATCAACACAGTGGACTAATGTACTGCAATCTAACCGTCAAACTTTTGCAAACAAAAGCAATTTTTCAGTTGACAGACTTTTTTGTGATGAAGCTTTGAGACTCGAGATGCAATTAATGCAGCATTGTACAAAGATGGTGTGTGATGGCTGCGCTTATCCTCCTCCAGACAGTATTTTCTCATCTCAGATAATAGTTTTCACCACTGCTTTTTAGTGGTTCCTTGTCAGAGAACTATTGAACTCATCTTCCTTCTTATATATTGTACTTTTCTGTTCAGAGGGATGAAGGGACGAGTCGGCCCTAAAAACAAAGCTAAATGCTCTGGGCTAGGCAATGAGCTATCATCTTTGTGTACATCTTTGAGCTTTAACAGAGCAGCCATGGTTGATTATTGATTTATTATTTGCATGCTTTGTGGTCTACACCTGTTCAGACGTTTAGCTTCCTGTATGTGAGGACCTGTCAGCATAGTGGAGAGGTGCTTCTGGTCCCTGAGGCAGTGAAAGGCTGAGTGTAGAGGACTGTCTCGGCTCGGCTATTTGCTCTGTCACAGGTGCTCTGCTTATTTCCACTGACCTAATTCACATTTTCTCTGAAAGCACAAGTAACTCAAGGTTCTCGAGGCCTCAAATGTGGCATTTTCAGCTTTTCAAAGAGTTTGAGTGCTGCAGAGTGTGTTAACTAAAGTGCTCAACTTCATCCAATTCCAATTAGCTGATTTCTGTTTTATTACAGATCTGATTCTCTGTCATTATAACAATAAATTTTATTGAGATTTCGCAGAAAATCTGAACCTAATTTATAGAACTGTTTGATAAATCCAAATAAGTAAGATGTTGCTACTAAATGACCACATTGCCAAGCTTGACGTCCCAGGCAAATAAGATTTCTTTTGATTATAACAGTAAAAGCTCGTTTCATCAACTCTGTTATTATTCGGTTTCATTTACGGCAGACAGAAAACCCTGTGTGGTCACAGCAAGGAGCAGACTGCTGCAATTTTGCTCAGGGCTTTTAATAATCCTCACAAAGCTATTATTTGTCTGCTTCCACAATTTAAACTGAGGGCCCATCTTCCTTATTTAGTTTTCAATTTATTTCCAAGAATTAGCACAGAGCATTATAAAGAGAAACTAGGTCAGAATGTGTGCATGAGAGGGAATTTCAGGGAAGGTCTGTGTGTGTGAGTAAAAAAGTGGCATTTCCCAACTTCCGTTTCATTCCTCCACACATACAAAACAGAGACAGATTAAAAAGCTTTATTCAAACTAGCATGTTCAGGCAGTATATTTAAACCAAATAAGCAACATCAAAATCTGTTAAGTAACAAGACTTGAAATAAAACGAGACCTTTCTCACCCGTACTTTCTTTGATCTGATAAATCGGATGGAGGTGAAGAATGTTTGATGCAACCCTTGAAGCATACTGTACAGTTTGCTTGGCAAAGTAGCCATGGGGTGGGGAGGTGGGGGTGGGGGGGTAAGGAGACTGAGCTGTGCACACAGATGAGAAAAAACTCACTTTTACAACACTGAGCATGAGCACCTCTTGTGCCATCCAATCACAGTGAATACAGAAGATATCAAAATGGTCTACTGTATAAAAAACACAAAGTATAAAGCAGTTTCATTTACAATAAATGCATCTACTGGTTCTTCACAGAACACCTGCTCTGATCCAAAAGCTTTCCCTATCCAATGAGCAGTTAAAGATACTATATCATGGGAGCAAATGGAATTTATTATACTATAGGAAACCCCGATATTTCAGTTGTCAACAGTCTTTTACAATGCAGAAGGCACGCAAAGAGCTCATCACATGTGCAATTTTAAAAAAGAAAATCCTATAAATACTGTTGGAATCGATCAGTTCTGGCAATGATTGCACATATAACGTACTCCACACCAAGAATCCCCTCATCTCCGCCCTGACAAACTGCCAGCTGAATGCTTTTAAAGGTGAGCAGCTTTGATGAGATGGGGGAAAAAGGGGAAGAGGGAGGTTAAATTTCACCAGCTCAGAGCATGAAGCTTGGTGAATCCAGAAATATTCAATCTGCCCCGCATTACTGAGGGAGTGCTGTGATCACATTTAGATTCAGTGCATATCCCGAAATTTAAAGTGCTGTCATCTGCTTAATTCATTAATGCAGTCTGCAGAGTCAGCACCAAAGTACTGTGGCTATAATTAACCCTATGTTCTTCTTCTTCTTATAATCCAATATTCTCACCTCATGCCATTACATTTTATCATTAAACACCCTTATGGTCTTAATAAGCTCTTTGTTTCTGAAATTAAAGTCCTAGCTTTAACTGCAGTGCAACAGCACTACCTTTAAAGTCAAGAAGTTTTTTTATTCTTTTTTTAAATTATTTTTTAGTTATGTACACTACCAAAACAACATCATATGCACTACACTGCAAATATGCAACACAAAATGCTCTTAAAGAAGCTCACAAAAGCAGCAATAAGAGGAAAATAGATATAAAAAAACATGAATACTGGTAAAACACATTGCCTGTACCTTATGTTCTCTTGTACCCTGGCAAAATGAATACATTTTGACATTCTTCTTTTTTCCCATTAGGCAAAGTATTATTATAAAAGTTCTCTCTAAAATGTTTATTTTCATAACTTTTTAAAATGTATTTTCTATTTTACATCTGCACCTTGTGTATTGACTGACAGCAGATATGATCTGAATTGCCAGTTTACGGGGAAATTAGCTTATATGTAAAGGTTCTTACAGATACAGTTGCATTGAAATTTGACCCTGTGTTTAAAAAAACAAAACCAAAGTTCTTTATGTTTCGTTTTGTTCAAATGTTTCCCACTCTATTGTTTCTCTGGAATGGCTTAAAGATGTGCCGTCTCCTTCCCCCAACAAAAGGAAACAAGCTGAGTGTCTAGATTTCCATTTGGTTCAGAAAATTCAATATTGCAGAGCATTTCATTGCTTCAATACAAACTGGAGAATCCGTTGCACATCTGTTTACTGGTCTTTTTGCTTCTCTGACTTATTTTTTTCTTTTTTACCATTCCCACAGAACTAAAGCATCTACAATCTAATAAGAAAAGAAACACTGTGTCTTCTAAGACTATTTCTTTTTTTTGCATTATACAGTTTTCTTTCATTCTTTTCTCATCATTTTCAGACATTCAAAAGTTGAGTAAAACACTATCTATAAAAGAAATCTATAATTGTGTCACTGATTTTTTTTCATCAGAAAGTTACATTAACAGTTTGAGCCTTACTGAAATGAAGGACTCTCAATACCAATAATAATAAAAAAACAATAGTAAAATAAAAACAAGAAAAACACCAAGTGCCAGTCTGTAATCAATGACATAACCAGGTACAACTATAAATTCATCAGATCCATGGAAGAAGTAATTCTCCCTGATTCACATGTGAGTTTATTTTAGGCGTGTTTTAAATTCCTGCATAAAAATAAGGGAAAAAAACTAGCATGAGAGCAAATGAAGTACATTAAGAACTACTAATGGCTTCTGAATCTATAGCACACCGTGTTATCCCTGGAGAGAAGGCAAACTTGTCCATTGAGAAGCTTTAAAGAGTTAAGGAAGGAATGATTTTCTACATGAGGCCTCTTAAGTAACGTCCAGATATGCTGATATAAATGATTTGTTGTCCAAATACTTACTGAAGAATAATGCAGATTCATGCTTAAATGAATTACAACGGTAGAAAGTTGAGGCGATCTGAGGTCTGCGTCTCTGTGTGAGAAAGAAGGATCCGGAGAGAAAGAGAGCTGTGGTGGAGGAACCGAGGGAGGATGAGATTTTTACATCTTCTTTGTGAGTCACAGGAGAGTGTCAGCCAGAGACTCCCATGAAGAGGTGATTATATCACCGCAGCTCTCTTCTGGGCTCCTGCTAGGGGGGGGGGGGAGAAAAACAGAATAAGCCACAACAGCAATTCAGTCTTCATATAAACTTACAGAAAGTCTTCACTCATGCAACAGTGGATTGTGACTGGTTACTGCCACCGTCAAGGGAAAGTCAATAGCTTGTGTCTATGTTCTTAGTGTTTTCCTGTTATCAAGTTTTTGTCATTTACCAAAACAATATATAAATTTCTTAAATCCTGAATAAAAGGAAAGGAAAGATATGATAACAGCATGCAGAAGCAGACATTACATTTGCTATTCTGGATTTTGATCAGCCAGTGTCACAAATATCAAAATGACAGGCCTTGTGTGCAGGGATTGGCAATGCCTTACAAAGCTCCTGTTCCTGTGTTATATACTGATAATGAATTTGGAACAACTCAGTTCCTTTTCTTAACCCCTTTTTTTTTTGTGCTTTGGCTTTGGCATCACTTTGGCCAGATTCACTACAAGCCAGCCAGACACGCACAACAAAAAATCTGACTAACAGCCAATTCTATTCTAATCTCAGCTTTCAATAGAAGCTGATAGGTTTTCTCACTTGAGAGGCCAGCCAATCCCAATCTTAGTGTTCACAGTCACATTAGATTTGGAACATATAGTTGAATTTGTGAAGGACAGTCTGACAAACAAACGGAAATATTTGATTCTGTGCTATCTAATCAGGGAAACCAAAGGGATTACAGTGCAGATTTGCACTGAAAACTGTGACAGCTCACTTCATCAGATCATTTTTTGTCAAACCAAACGTGTGCTAAATAGAAAGGGATAGAAAATATCCACACAATCATAGTGGCTCTACAAAATGTAGTTAGCAACCAGCATACCTCCAGTTGAAGAATGGACTTCCTTTCATTTTGAGTACTTCAGAACAGAAAAAAGAGACAGGTTCAGTCGGACGTGCGACATTTAGACTCACAACAAATACACACCATACACAAAAGTGTGTCTCTCCTCCTCCATGTGCACCTGTGCATGCATATTCATATTGTTTAATATTTTAGTGGATCACTCGGTTCAGTTTACTCTGTAGGTCCAGCTGTACAAAAAAAACCAAATAACATCTGGATCATTTTCAGCACTTATACAGTGGTAACAGTCTACGGCACTACACAGCACTAATTGGGATTCAGAACACATCTCCTTCGGTGCAGAGATATCAGTCTTCCCTTAAGAGAAGCTCCCCACATCTGGGCTTCTTTGTGTTACTCCCCCTTTTTACGCCTACAATTCATGCTATGATTGTGTCTTATGTACTGTTTCTTCAATACATGACCTACATACTATGTAAGACATCAAACACTGGCAGATTTAGGGGATTGGAGAGTAATTATGTTTTTTTTTTTTGTCTAATAATGAAATAATGTATACAGTTTGCTGTAGAAATATACAAATGATGAAAAACAATATGATCCTGCCACCTTAGTTGCATCTAGCCATAACTAGACATTGTTTATTTCAGTTTATGTAGAATAATGACCAAGGAATATGTTGAGGTTATCATTGTTAGTCACTGTTTCTATCAGGACAACATAGAAAAAAAGTTTAGCTTCCCTGAAGCACTCAGCAGGTCAATGTTCCACAGTACAAGCTCACAACCTAGACACAAAGTAAATAATAAAAACTGTTTTGATGTTTTTAGTCGCCAGTGTCAGCCTGAATACATTTCAAAACACAGAATGAGGATGCAGAGAGGTAAAACTTATGTACTTTCCTTCAGTACCAATATAATGATTTCAGATTTAAGAATGATCTTAACAAAGATCAAATGAAAATAGTGGCCTAATTTACTATTAGCATTCAACTGTTGTAACTTCTCAGAGCTATAGCCAGCTTTAAATCCAATACAACAAAAAAAAGATAAGTAATAATCAGCCAGTGCTTAATAGGTTTTAATTTAGATCCAGACATCATTTGATGAACAACAAAAAATCAAACTTTGTGATTATTGATTTAATAAGTAAAAAAAACAAAAAGCCAGAATGCTGACAGTGTGTTTAGAAAACTACTCAGTTAAGCTTTACCTCTTCTTGAACCACCTTTAGCAGCAATACCGGAATGGAGTCATTATCTGGATGATGTTATCAGACTCTCTGGATAAATTTTAGCCCAATCTTCTTGAATCTTACTTAAGTTCATTCATAATTCATTGGGGTTTGTGGTCTTTTTATTTATCCGCATCTTTCCTCATCATATGAGTGCAGCTAATATCTGGGCTGAATAAGAGACACCTTGATTCTTTTCTGCGTCAGCCATTCTCCTCCTATAGATTTACTGTTGTGACTGGTATGATTCTTCTGTTACATAAGCCAAATTCAGTCCAGCTTTACCTATGGGACAGAGGACCTTGTTTTTTATTCAAGACTATGTTAGTATAAAGAGTAATCCATGATCAACTTAATGACTACAACGTGTCCAGGTGTCTCAGGCTGCAAAGCAAGTCCAAATCATCAGCCGTCTGATCCCATACTTGACAGCTGGCATGGTTGCTGATAGGCTCTGTTAGGTTTTCTCTAAATGTAATGCTGTAAATACAACGGCTAAACAGTCTAAAGAAACTTGCTACCAGGTTCTCTGTAGAAAAAAAGATGCTTTTTCAGTATTTTTCTATCTGTATTGGCATGAACTTAAACATGACAGCCAGCATGATCTGAACTGGGTTTTTGCTAGGATGCTCACCACTGGAGAGACTGAAAACATTAAAGCAAGTTGCCAATGAGGAATCTTTCTCAGGGACCAAAAATGGACCCCAAAGAAGAAAAGCTTTTTTAAGACTACTTCCTCCTTTGCATTGTGTTAACACACCTGAATGCTAGTTCTGCAAACTGCCAAAACCGCTACTTTTATTAAGCTGCCCACACCTGCTGATAGTCAGTAATGCATTTATATAGCAGCACACAACTGCTTCTTTTTAATGCCTTTGGAAGCTTTGATGGTGTAGTTTACTCATTTCCTGCAGGTTGGCTTCATTTTGGTTATTAAATCATGGCAGCGTGTAATATGGCATGTGTTATTCTCTGAATTTGTACCTGCTAGAGATACAGATTTCTGTCTCCACATGAGAAAAAACTATCATTTCATAGCTTTTCATACTACACTTAGGAAAAACTGCATTAAACTTGTCTTTCCACAGCATGTAATTCAGCCTTTGTCAGACATGGCTTCTGAAATTTAATCTCCACAAATCTCTCTCATTTCAACATACCTCCAATGTGGATGCTCTGGAGTCTGTGGTCTCGCTCGGCCCTATGCTCCTGGGTATACTCGATACAAAATACCCGGCTCCTTTGGGAATTATGGGCTGTCTCACGACCACTTTACCCTTCCTGGTCTCAGCGAGGAACAAGCTATACCAGTAGGCATCGCTGGAGATCAGGGTGGAATCTGCAATGGTGGAGCTTCTCTGGCTGATGACGCTGTTCCTGCTGATCACACTGTTTCTATTAGCCGGGGGAATCTTGATGGCCTTTGGTTTAGGTTTCTGACATTTGAGAACAATAATAACCAGGATGGTTATCAGCAGCAGGAAGGACACAGCTCCTAAACCAATCACTAAGTATAAGTTTAGGTCGTTGAAGACATCAAATTCGAGTGGTAACTCTGTAGTCTCTAAGATGGGCAGGGCATGTTCCACTGTAGATATCTTGATAGTGACGGTAGCAGAGCGTGCAGGGTTGCCGTTGTCTTTAGCTATAACCACCAGTCTCTGTTGTCTTGGATCTCTGTAACTGAACATCCTCGTTGTTCGAATCTCGCCGTTGTACTGATCGAGGCTGAAGAGGGATGAGTCACTGATCTGCAGGAGCTGGTATGTGACCCGAGCGTTCTGCTCGGAGTCTGCATCAATGGCGATCACTTTAGCCACTAAGTGTCCCTTCTCGGTGGATCTTGGTATCACCTCTTCTACGACAGAACCCTGTGCTCGCCAAGGTGACACAATAAGAGGCGCGTTGTCATTTTGGTCCAGAATGATGATGTGAACGGTCACATTGCTACTCAGTGGAGGAACACCAGAGTCTCTAGCCTCAATGTGGAAGAGGAATTCCCTCTCTCTCTCATAATCAAAGGTCTTCAAGGCATAAAGATCCCCATTCTCAGGATTGATGGAGAACAGCATTGACATAGACGTGTTAAGTATCTCTTTTTCCATTATGAAATAAACCAAATACTGGTTCTCATTTAGATCAGGGTCAAATGCACTAAGAGATGTCAATAAAGCCCCAGGTGGATTATTTTCCATAACATGGATGGTGTAAAAGGACTGAGAGAACAGGGGTGCATTGTCATTAATATCCAGGATTTCTAGGGCAATGGTCTCATTCTCAATTAACGGCGGCAAACCTCTGTCTGTCACTCTCAGTGTGATTTCATATTTGCTCACTAGCTCTCTGTCCAGCGGCTTTGACACCAGCAGCTCAAAGTAACCCTCTGAGGATTTGTTTAGGCGGAATGGTAAGGTTTCTTGCTGGTTCAGGGTGAGATTCACTTCCCCGTTCACCCCGGAGTCCCTGTCACTGACACTAACCACTGCAATCAGTGTTCCAACAGAGACATCCTCAGCCACTGCTCTTTCCAGGGACTTGATGGTCACTTCAGGGTAATTATCATTCAGATCTGTGACCGAAACTGTCACTTTGCAGTGTCCTGACAGAGGGTTTGTCCCTCTGTCCTGAGCCTGTATGTGCATCTCAAAACTTTGAGTCTCTTCGTAGTCGATCACCCCTTTGACTTTGATCTCACCTGAGTTTGGATCAAGAGAAAAGAGCTCCTGTGTCTTCTCTGAGGTGTAAAGTGTATATGAGTATACTAACTGAGCGTTTGTGCCTTCATCCAAGTCTGTTGCATTTAAGGTCATAACCACAGTCCCTATTGGCGAGTTCTCTAAAGCATTGACAGCAAATACCGGCTGACTGAACACGGGGGCGTTATCATTGATATCCAGGACATTTATGATGATGCTGGCTGTACCTGAGCGGGGAGGCACCCCACCATCCACAGCGGTTAAAATCAAATTATGGACCGCATGCTCCTCTCTGTCCAATTTGCCACTGAGCACTAAGTCGACATATTTGGAGCCATCGCTGCCGGTTTGTATGTCAATGCTGAAATATTTGTTTTCACTGAGAAAATAGGTCTTGATTGAATTCGCCCCCACATCCGCATCCACGGCATTTGTCAATGAGAATCTCTCACCGGGAGGGGTTGCCTCCGAAATATCCAAGTGCATTGTCTTTCTGCGAAACACAGGTGCGTTGTCATTGATGTCCATGATTTCTAGCTCGATGTTAAAAATGCGAACCGGGCGCGAAAGTATGACTTCCATTTTCAGAAAGCACGAGGTTGTTTTAGTCATGCATATCGTCTCCCGATCCATCCTTTCGCGGATTATCAGCTCCCCAGATTCTTTGTTGATGTCCAGGTAATTTTTGCTCTGAAGGACATCGAGCTTTGCCTTACGCTCTTCAAAACTGCGAATATCAAGACCTAAATCTGTTGCTAGATTGGCAACAAAGGAGCCCTCTTCCATTTCCTCCGGTATAGAGTACCGAGTGATGGAGAACGCAAATCCCCACAGTGCAATGAACGTGAAAACAGCCACGAATAATCGTGTCCGTAAAGGTGCAACATTAAGCGCCATTTTATGGTGTTTCTTCTTCTTTTTAAAGATAAATGAAGCAAAATTCGTCCTTACGATCAGGTATCCTTGATGCACGGAAGCGCCGGTGTCATTCTTGCCTCCACGCGTTGTAGCTGCAGCGGCCCATTTAGACTCAGAGCTGCTGAAGAAGCTGAGCTCTCACGGAAACGCTGTGCAGAGGCGTTCCCAGAGCCTGGGAGGGCTGGAGGAGTGGCCTCTAAAATTAAAGGGTGCCCACAAAGGAAAGTAGATATTGGGGTGGTGGTGGTGGGGGGCGGTGCTGTTGAAATGCTGTTTTGAAATATTTGTAAAATATTACTGCATTTTGTGTGAAAAAGTTAATGTTTGATAGAATGTGATGAAAGCAAAGACTATTTATTGAGAAAGTGTTGGTCCCTCAATGTTTGCAGCAAGATTTGTATGAAATGGAAGAAATGAAAAAAAGAAGAAAGAATAAAATTAATAAATAAAACAGAACAAACAAAGAAGACTGGGGTTTGTCTTGGGGATGACTCTGGAGTCTTTGGAGCTGACTATACATAAAATATTGCTTCAAAACGTGCTGTATAATTGACAACATTACAACATATCTTTAGTTCAATACTTCTTCAGCCCCATTACCAAAAAAGATAATAGGCTTCTTTTTTGCAATAGAGAAAGGTAGGGTGGTTATCTGTTCTTTTTCAGACAGAAATGTGATTTCTTTGGCTGTGCTCAGAACATTTGAAATGTATTTTTTAAAATCAAAATTTCATTTATTTCATTATGGGAATTCAATTAATTTCCAAATTTAAAAAAAGGATGGCTGTGAAACTGAGCAAGCACCAGACATTTGCTTCACTATTACTTGTTCCACAACTTTTTTTGTTGTTTTTTTCCCAAAAAAATACTTCATAACCAAAAGGCGTGCAACTACAATGTTACTTTTCAATTTGGGAGAAGCATACTTAACTCCTTGATGCCCATTGTTGTAAATTTGCAACAACCCACTTCTGGAATTTAAAAATAAAAAATATATCTTGTTTTTTAACCAAACTAACTCATTTTATCAATCTATTTGCTCGCTTTCACTTTGATTTATCTATTCATTCTTATTTTACTTATCTTTTTTTTTCTCTATCCAATAATTGTTAATTTATTTGAAGAAAGGTCTCACACTAATCAGAAAGTTAACCAGAGATGACACAGCAAATGAAGCACATAGATTACTTCTCAGCAAAAAAGAATAATTCTTGCAGCTCTTTTTGTTGCAGGCCTGTTTTTACTCCAGACTCAGTGTATTGTGTGACCTGAGTGGTTTCAAGAGGAAGAAGCTCCTTTATTTTTCCTCTCCTTTTGCGCCATCCAGTGACAACTTGGATGATTACACAGACAAAACACATTACAGTAAAAAAGATTTCTGTGTTGTCTTCCTCTTTGACTAATTCTTTAAGAGAACCAACCTGCGCTTGATTTGTGGTATGATATGGCTTAATGTTCAGTGTATAATATCAGTTATGTACTGCAGATCAATTGGGAATAAATACTGCAGCTTCAAGATAATTTTTGCCATTTCAGTACCCAGTTCAATATGTGCAGTAGCTAAATGGCTTGTATATTTTATTTACTATGTCAATGAATACATACAAATATAATGGTGAGAGTGAGTATAGGAAACATTTTTAATCTAGTGCTTTTAACATTTGAAGGAAGAGTACACAGTCTGAAATCTACTGTTTAACTCTCAAACTCTGGATTTAATGGGAGCAATACTGATTGGTTATAAAGTGTTTGTGAAGATGTTTTTTGAGACATTTTACTTTCATTTGCCTGTAACAGATGAAAGCTGACATGACGAGAATCAGAAGATAATATATTTAAAAACTGAGAAGATGAGAAATGGTAGAACATGGAGGTAAAATGAAGCAGGACAGAAGGCAGACAAAGGAAGTCATGAATGGTAGAATGAATGATTTTTATCAGTAAAACTATACAGTATATCACTTGAATTATGTGCATTCAGCTGACAGAATTATTATGTATGCTTGCACCGAACATTTTTTAAATTCAACAAGCTCTCTAGCCAAAAAAAGGAATAGACTGAAGCCAAGGCCTATTTTTCACTTTCCTTAAAATAACCCATAATATCAGTTATACAGAGAGGAGAAAAAAAAACATTTCAAGACCTCCTCTAGATTATCATTCTTAGTTATTTTACATCAGTTATTTTACATAACATACATTTTTTGATGAAAGTGTACATAACAGTATAAATAAATAAATTTGTTTG
>JAVQJG010141035.1:0-14097 GCA_036024015.1 Craterocephalus amniculus
TATATATATATATATATATATATATATATATATATATATATATATATATATATAAGTCTGTGTTTTTAGTTCAACAAAATTACATGTATGTAATTTTACAGCATCCAAAACACTTTACAGAGAACACATTATTCATTCACTCTGCTTTCATACATGGTGGCTGTACATGTGCAGCCAGCTGTGGCACAAACCAACGGAAACTTTGCAACCAGTTCATAGCGACGGCCCCTCTGACACTATGAAACATTCAGCAGTATTCAGTATACTGTACACCAGCGATGCCACCAGATGGACTGAGATGAAGCAGGAATCAAACCACCCTCATGGATTCACCCTGCTATCTCACCATAACCAGGAGCGTGTTTAGATGCCAATTTTCCAGTGTTTATTCCTTCTTAAAAAACATTTACAGGCTTTAGATTTTATGCTGTGCCGTCTACATTTCAAAGTTTGTTATCTGGTGAATGGGCTCTATGCACAGCTCCACAACTTCCTGAACTTGAGGCAACTTTGTTTCCTGTCTTTCATTATTGGACAGACTGATTAATCCAGGTGTGCCCGTCCACAGTAAATGGCCAGACACACCTGGATTAAAGAGGTCATCCAGTATTGAAAGACAGGAACAGAAACAAAGGAGCAGCCTTAAGTAGTGGAGCTGTGCATATGAAGGATGGATTCTGTCATTGCTCCTGATTCAATTCTTTTACGAAAATTATTAATTTCATGAAAATTAAGAAAAATATTTTGTTCTACAAAATTCTTTTTCTAATTTTTTACTTTTTTTTTTATAACAAATTCAACTTAGAAAACAAACACAGTAGCCAGACCATCATCCTCCTTGCTATAATGCCCAGCGAGAGAAGTAAAAAAAAATGACAAGGCCCCTTTTAACCTCAAAAGAAAAACATAATTAATTTTGGAAATTAAAAAAAAACTGTTTCAGTTTGAGTTTGAGCTTCTCAACATGGGGTTTGAAAGTCAGACTGTCATCAGGCTAGATCCTGAGACATTTGTACAAATAAACCACCTCAATTTAATTTCCCCCCAGAATGGGCACTGTGGGGGTAATTTCTAGACCCTTCTTAGAGTAAGTTTAAAAACATATTAGTTTATTTTTTCTGCATTAAGGACTAGTTTTAGCTACAGGAGGATGTGCTCCCCCACATTAAAGGCTTTTTGCAGAGATTCAAGAGCATTAGCAGGAGATAAGCCAAAGAAATAATTGTGTCATCGGCATAAAAATGCATATTAACATCAGAAACTATTTCTCCTAAATTATTAATGTAGGCTACATAATGAATAGGAGAGGTTAGGGGTGGGCAATATATCCAAAATTCAATGATATTGAGATTTACAATGACAACTGATGTCACTTTATCCCATATCGATAAATTTGATATTTTAAGAAAATGAAAATACAAGGGGGCTGCCCAATCAGTGCTTATTGGTTCTATAGTGTTAAATCATATTTAATAATTTACAAGAACTCTGATTCCCAGATAGAACAAAACACTCCCAAAACAGAGAGTGGACCTGTACATCAGTCTGACATCACATCAGCGGCTGATGGAAACTGTGCATCATCATGCAGTTATCATCCATTTATTGCTATCAAGATAAACAGGTCAATATATTGTGATATTGGGAGAGGCCCTAACAGAACTTACACCGACTGAGTAGAGTTAGGAAAATAAATGGTAGCAGGTTTAGCTGGTTTAGCAGATATGCTGTAAATAGTTTATACCTTACGATTATTACAGTTCATTTGTGGTTATTTGGCACTCACAGTTAAATTCTGGTAACGTCACTGCTCCATTTGATCAACACTTATCCATGAGACTGTGTGTTACAGAAGCAAGTGCTGCCGTATGCACTACTTTCCAGTGCACTTATATATTGAGACATTCTCTATTTGCAAGAAGAAGGTGGCCTTTGCACTGAAGAGCCTAATAACAAAATAATAACAAAATAATTAGAATATTTTGCAAAATCTTATTTAATGAAATTAGCCTATTAAAAGTTTAATATTACATTTCTATGAAATCTAGTAATCTACATGTTTCATTTAAATGTAATATCAAAATTGGATTTTGATGACGCTTTAGCCTAGTAGCATTTTAGCATTGTGCTTGTTATCTTGTGAGAAGTTTAATCACTTAGTTTTTTCATGTGTTTTGGGTATAAACAAACAATACAAACACTGTAATGAAGTGAAAAAAGAACAGAGTTTATAAAGATGAAATTATACTTTACACTCCCTGAGGATGCAAACAAACAAGATTGTTGTGATTAAAGGTTAGATCATTTCTAAACCTTTATTTCTGGTAATGAAGTATTCAAGTATTATTTTTTATTTATCCCTCTTCCACATTACAAATGAAAAACAGGAGCAGAATGAAAAGTCATGTGAAGTTATCTTTGAGAAGATGAGCTTTTAAAGTCAGAATACCAAAGATATTTGGAGTGAAAAGTCCCGTTATAAAGGAGCCTTTCATCATGACGGAGCCGACACAATCCTATTTACAGCTTTATGCACAGTCACTCGGCTACATCTGAAAAATGACACTCTTCATCTCCACCCCAAAGACTCTGCCTTTCTGCTTCATTAGTGGAAAGCAAAATGCAGAAGCATTTCACCTTGGTCTGGAAGACCTTGGACCAGCTGCCAATTTTATGATTAGGTTAAGATAAACAGGCCTTTGTAGGGATGGGAACAGGGTACCTTTTCTCATGAGACTGTAAACCCTGGTGGAATGCACAGTCATTTCCAGAGAAGTGTGCAATTACCTGTGAAATGATACCTGAATCTCCACAGTTAATAAACTCTGAGCTGAGAGTTGTGCTTAATTCTTGACATCAAATCTCTCCAAATGGTTTATCTGAAGTGGAGCTATTTCATCTATCTTGAAAGTTTAGGAGTACAGATTTAATAACTGAGCACCTGAGCAGCTTATTAAAGGCAGTCATTCATCATCATTTCAGTGGCAGCTCTCTGCCCTCTTGTCTCCAGTCATTAGGTCCTCTGATCCTACAGGTGAGAACATCCTCTTCTCACAGCCAAAGCAGATTAAGGGGAAGCATTACAGTGTGCAGTCAAAGCACTGGTGAGAGATGCATTAAAGCTAGTCCTCCCCGTCTGGCTGGTTGTGAGTGCTAAGGTCTGTGAAACCAAAAACTCCATTATGCATCAGTAGTCAGGTAATGCTAAAGTCATCTTTAAGACTCACTTAATCTGACACTGTATTCCCCATTTGTCCTTACTGATTGTAAAATTTAGGCAAGGACCTGTCTTATGATGTCTTTCCTGACTTTTTCTTTTTTTGGTGCTTTTTACACAGTCACGACTCGCTATAAGATGCGCTGGCATATTTTAAACAAGAAGAGAGCAATAGCCTTGAGGCAAGATCTTTATTGGGAAAAACAATCTTGAGGATAATCACTGAACACAGGTAATATGACATGTCAGCAGTATCTGTCACAAAGTGTGGAGGGAAACCACAATACCTTCTGACAGTTCATCCGTTCATCAGTAAAGTTTCAACATCCTCATTATTAGTTGCTCCTGTGGTGAAAAATCACTCACACTTAAAAAAAAAATAGTTTATGATCCACAGGAGGCCGAGATGGAAAATCTGCAGAAAGTCTGTCACTAGTGTTGAAGGAATTTGTGTTCTCACATGCTGCAGTTTCAGAGTATGTATTGGACATTTTAGGTCTAGTGAATGGGTGAAAACAGCTTGAACAAGCAGTTTTTGTGCCTAAATTTAAGTTTTGTTCTAGAAATCTAATTTAAAGGTCAAATATATAAGAATTACTGACATCTAGTGGTAAAAATTGGCATAACAATTACTTCTAATGCCAAGCATAGATGGAAATGGATGGTAACTGTCAGTGGCCAAAATTCCCCCAGACATATATACATTTTTTCATCCATGAGCAGTGTTGGGAATATTCAGTTGAGAATGCCATTAATTATTGTTAAATTGTTACTTCTTCCAAAAAGTGACAGCGTTGCAACATTATAAAAATACTGAATTACTTCTTAATACTTTTTATAATTATATATTATTGAAAAATAAAATAAAATGTCTTTGTTTCTTTTGGTGAAATTATTTTGCAACTCAGAAAAAACGATTTCGTACTTCTGTTACATATTATTTCTGTTCTTTTGCTCTATTGAACATAAGTGCTGTGTTTTTCACAATAAATGCTCTAAAATTACATTTTTATTCAAATTTTAACCTTGAATATATACTGCAACATATTTTATTGCTGTGAACTGGTTTAATTTATACTGTGATATGAATTTTAGGTCATATCACCCATCCCTACTTCATATGTTATTGTGTAGCTACAAAAAATAACACATTACTGTATAACAATAGTGATAAACGACATTTTTATCTCAAAGGACTAAAATATTTTTTTTCTAATATGAAAATCTTTTCTTATCAAAAAAAGATAGCTGGCATCGAATAATTGTTTCAGTATCTATGCATACATCGCTGGCACATACCTGGAAGTATAGCTGGACAACAAACAAACCTGGAAAAGCAACACAAAGGCATCGAGAATAAGGGACAGAGCAGATTCTCAAGGGAGCCATGATCCTTCAACGTTTCCTCAGATGTTGGATATCTTCTACAAATCTATTGTGGAAAGTGCAATCAGATTTGGAGTATCTGTTGGGGAGCACAGGACTGATAAAGCATTTTCATTTCATTCATTTCATTTAACTTGATTTCATATCCAGAGTTTGAACCTTGGTTGACTTACTGAAATCGTAACCAGCATCTGCAGGTCTCTTACCGAGAGTTTTAATGTTAGTGGCAACAAGCTGAGCATGTTGAACCTGCTATAGTTCAGACCTGCATTTGTTTTACTGCCATCCAGACATTTTAAAAGTGGGATCAGCTAAATTTCTTCATTTTGTAGCAAAATACAGTTATAGGTTTTGATTCAAGTTATTTGCTTAAAAATAAACATCTTTAACTACAATCAGGCCTCTGCCCTTGAGTCAGAGTCATACGCTTGTATGTATTAATCAAAGTCTACTCTTCTACATTTGACTTCAGCAGACCCTATCAATTCATCTCCCGTATGAAAACTGCCTCCAGATGGTAACAGGTGGTGTTAAGCCTTATTAGAACTGTGGGTTGACCACACAGGTGTCTGAATTTGTGCCATAAAGAGAAGACTATGCATTGCTAATATCCAAGAGGGCTTGTGTTGATGGTATCAACGCCAAGCTTCTTTCTAATATTTAGTGATGTAGAGACATTTGGTGATGGTGACATTTGGTAAGAAGATTTACTTCAGAGGGAAGCATAACCGTGCGACAGCCAACAAAACATATACAGGTGTAAGGCTGTGAATCATATCTGCTCTGTACACCAAAAAAGGAAGGGATCCGTGGAGAGCTTGCATCTGTGCTGGACATGCAGGTGAAGTGCAGGGCAATGTCACTGCCATTGTAGTTCTTGAAAGACAAATATCTTGTTACATGTTGAACTCTAATTATGGATTTTCCACATCATGGAGCTTGGGTTGAACGGAACTGGAAAATAACGTGACAGATATCAGTCTTATTGGGGTTTTTTTAAGGCCATCTTAAAAAAACGTCTTTAAGGCCATCTATAATGAAAGAAAAAAATCTGCAAGTTAAGTTTGGGTGAGCTTTTTGCCCTGCACTTATAATTGGCAGAAGACCAACACTGTTTCCTAGCAACCAAGTTGCATTAAACCTTAGTTTATAACCTGGATGCAGGACTCCACATGCAAAGTGCCTGTGTTTATTTGGTGTTTGGCTTATTGCGCTCTGCAGCACCATACCGGGAGGGAAAAACAGACCCTGAGCTCCACAGCTTGCTAATAAAAGTTTACTCTGAGAGTGATGCCTGAAGGGTTGAACATGTAAATAATTGTGAAATTGGAGAATTTAGTACATTTGGGATCTTTTGAGATGTCTCAGTGAGCAGTATTGAAGGTGAAGGTCAATGTCTTTTATGTTTACTTTTTTTCTTCATTCAAAACACACACTATCAGTACCATTTAGCTATTGTAACAGAGTTACAACTGTCTGCCTTTTTTTGGTTTGGTTTTGTCTATTGGTTTTATTTGTTACTGTAATACTATGACTTTGACAGACTAGCTCACATCTACAAGCTATGTCATTACTGATAACCATGTCATAACTGATAACAATTATCGTTTTTCCTTTGGATGAATTGCAAACATATTTTTGTAGAGAATAAAAAGAATGTTACGAATTCTTCTTTACATAGCAGAAACAATATTTATAAAACAGAAATAAAGAAATAAAATAGTTACAGCTGTAATTTTAAGTTATTGCACATTGTACAGCATGGTATAAATCAGTGTATCTGTGAGGAAGCAACGAAGCAGCTTGGTGCAGATATTAAAGAGCCATGGCTTTCTCAGGAAATACAGTCCGCTCTGGCTCTACTTGTAGAAGTGGTTTCTGTTACAAAGTAACAAAGTACTTTACAAGACTCCTGTACTGTTCCTCCTTGTCACCTCGACAGACCCCATGGTGGCTATCTGGACATGAGACAGCTCTAAGAGGTAGAAGACATCTAAGGTTAAAAAGAAGAGGAGCTAACACCGTCCCCTGTGGAGCACCTGTGCTGCAGACCACAGAGTCAGATGTGATGTTCATCAGTCAGACATTCTATGGTCTTGTAAGTTAGTTTGTAGTCTACTGTACCAGTGAGGGGTCAACTTTCATCCTCTTAAGCTTGCTCTGAAGCAACAGAGGCTGGATGGTGTCAAAGGCACTTGAAAAATCCAGAAATCAAGAGTCATCAGGAGACACGGCATCAGCTTCCGCAGCTATGCAGATGATACCCGGCTGTACATTGCTGCGTCTCCTAATGATACAAAGCCACTCGATCCCCTTTTAACTGTATCTTAGAAATCAAGTCATGGATGGCAGAGAACTTCCTTCCGCTCAATGAGGACAAAACAGAGGTTTTAGTTATCGGTCCTGAAACCAAGAGAGTGAAACTTTTACCAAAATTACCAGATTTTGAACCATCACAATGTGTAAAGAACACGGAAATCTCTTTTCCCGAGCTTACTTTCATCCCCCACATCAAAAATATAACAAAAATAGGTTTTTATCACCTTAGAAATATAGCCAGAGTTCGCCCATTTCTCTTTCAGGCCAACAGAGTTGCTGATGTTTGTTCTTATTTTACACATAACCTATTACCCCGGTTTTAAAATCACTACATGGGCTCCCCATGTATTTCAGGATTGATTTTAAGGTTCTTTCATTAGTTTTTGTCTTGATGGACATGGGCCTCATTATTTACCTACTATCATATCAACCTTTGCGCAGCAGTCTCTGACATCTTCTGAGAGTTGCCTATTAATTATACCAAAAGTTAGGACAAAGACCCACGGGGAGGATGCATTCAGCCATGATGGTCTCAAACTATGTAAGAACCTGCCACAGACACTGTTGATATTTTTAAAAGGAGACTAAAGACCCACCTTTTTAATCTGGCTTTTGACTTATTCTATTCTATTTATTTTAACCTCTTTTTTCTTAAATTTTAATGCATTTGATTACTCTTTATCTATTCATTTACCTATTTGTTTATTTATTTACTTATTCATTCATTCATTTTTATTTATTTATAGTCTTTATACATAGTAGTATCATTTAAATTTACATTTTTATAATTTAACTCTGAACTTTTATGTAACTATTATCTGTTTTTGCAGTTTTTTAGGTTTTTCTCTTGTTCTTAATGTGGCAGGTTGAAGGAGGCCACAGGACAGAACCTCCTGGGTTTAGTGTACCTCATTTGTGGAGTCTGCCTTGGTTGGGGGAGCCTCTGCGGGGCTCCCTGTGTCAATAGACTGTGTTGCCCCTTGGTGTGGAGGGACTCCCACAGCTGATTCTTCCTCACCTGGAGTCTAGGTAGACTACCTTGCCATGTCATGACTCTTTTTAATATGTGCTGTGGGGAAAGGACTTTGTGTTCCATCTCTTTTTTGACGTAAAATGCTATATAAAAAAAAGTTTTGTTATGCTGGCAGTTCGCCAATACAACTTTATGTTAACTGCTTGTTAGCTGTTAGCCAACATAACATTAAGTTAGCTATACTAGCTGTTAGCCAGTAGAGCAATGTTTCCTATGATATGCTAGCTATTTCCCAATACAATGTTGAGTTAGCAATCTTTTCTTAGCTGATATAGCACAGTAATTGGTTTGTTAACTTTCAGGAGGACTTAACATTGTTTTTGACATATTTAGAATAATATAGTTGCACTGTGGACTTCTAACAAGTTAACATACAACCAGACAGAATTTTTATCCATTTATTTTTATATGATCAAAGATAGAAATGAGCCTTTTTATAAAGTCGCACAGTTAAATTTATTTGTTTATTATTATGTTAAGTCCTCCTTTATAATTGAAAATGAACTCAATGTATTCAACTGAAGCAAATGACTTTAAATGTTTAATTTAATAAGCTCCAAGGTCCTCTAAACAAGAAGGAAGGGCATTAATCACACAATTAAACAGTGGATTAAACCATGGGATGGTACTAATTCGACACAGACATGATAACAGTTTTTCAAGTTATGGTTTACATTCAGTAACAATGTTTTATTTCTTGGTTGGATTTAGCAATCAATTCACTTGGGTAAGAATAATGATTCAAACAAAAGCATGTACCCCATTCCTGCTGTTAGCTTGTCATCCAATGAAAAAAAGGTATTGAATTGAAAATTAAATTGAAAAGACAAAAAAACCCAGACATTTATTTTAATTGATTGTATGATTATATACATGTTTAAATAAATAAAAAACTTGCCATGGAGACATACTAAATGAACAAGTAGCTGTAAGTATTCAAGTCATAACCTGAATGATTTATTTTTAACTGAAGCTCAAAATGGCACAGGCAGTTCTGCTGCAAAGGCAGATGTTTTAATTTATTCTCACCCACACTTATACCACGTCATGTAACAGAGCAGGGAATAATTTTAACATTTCATATTAAAAATCAAAATTTGAAAGGTCACTTTCAAACTGAAATGCAGGAGTATCAGCCCGTCTCAGCCCAATAGCATCATAAGTTGCTGTTTTCTCAGCAGCTAAGAGATACATTTTGAATTTTTACAGTATATTTCAACATGCAAAGTAGCATAGTGGGTAGTCTATTATATGTATAGGTGCTGTAATGAAGGGTTGCATTTTCAACCAAACCACAATTATTTCCTTAACCTAAGTAGAATTTTAAGTGGCATTATCAACCAAGCAATTATGTTGTCTAAACATAAGCATTAAGTTGTAACACATAACCCTCCTTTGTTTCCCCCTCCTCTCTGGTCATGACTCTTTGGTGTCATCCTTGACAGTACACTCTCATTCCAATCCAATATGCTACTCGGTCTGCATATTTCCATCGACGTAACGTTAATCTTCTCCTTCCCTTCCTTACCCCCCTGAACCACTTCCCATACTGATTATGAAATACCCTCCTATCTGGTCTCGTCACCCATCCTTCCATGAGCTGCGATTACTCAAGCCCAATTCCGCTTGTACAATCACATAAACTCCTTTTATTCACCACATTACCCCTTTTGCAGCAGCTTCACCGACAATATCGCCCCTTTAAAGCGTCTCCTTCTATAATGATCAAATAAAGATCTTTATTATTTTGAATAATTGTAACAAAACATTTTTGTTATAGTAGTACTACTCAAGTAAAGCTTGGTCAAATTTGGCAGTTATGTTGGGGTATCCACTGCATCACGTATACAGAGGCTAAGACTTACTTAAAGCCCCTGGAGTGTTGCTCTATCGGAAATTTGAATTGACACGCCGTTGCTACGTGTGTTATTTGTTTAACAAGAAAACAAGCTTCAAATATGCCGTTTAAATTACATTTATTCTTACCACAGTATTCAACGATTCTCTCGTACAATCACTAACATCCATACGCGCATACGTGCGGTCAAAACTGTTTGTGTTCACCTTCGACAGACAACATCCCAATTAATCACAGGTGAGTTCCCCTTATGAAGATGACACACATTGTAAACACTGCCACCCTGTGGACAAATATCTGTGCATTTACATAGTGGCTCATACAACGTATGTAATATTGTCAATGCTAGGATTGTCTCAATCTGCATGAGTATGCTCAATGGAAGTGAACAGACCTTGGTAACAGAAAAGATCCATATGATTTCATTTTATGCCATGGTGTGGTTCACCAGATTTGGTGGATTTGGATTTGATGATGCCTCTGTTATTTCAAAAACTCACCTGTGTAAGGTAGTTTTTGAATGACTGCTGATCTGGGTGATGGAAAAACAAAAACAGCTCAGTTTCTGCCCAATTCAGCTTTTTAGCCAAGCCTAAAAACAAGTGGTAACAGAAATGGACCCTATCACACATCTGAGCTTCTTTCACTCCGGTGAAACCTCATTGAGGCTTGTGTGTGAAGTCCATGTGATGGAAATTTCTCCGGTCCACCAGATCCCTGTGCAGCCAATCATACACTACCCAAATATTTGTAATCATGTGGATTGAGTGCACCAACTGCACATGCACCAGGATCAATATTCATTTGGAAAAAAAATTACAGAAGAAGATAAAGAGCAGCAAACAACACCACATCTAGTTTAGAGGAAAGACTCTGCATGAGAACTTTATTACCCAAACCTCTATATGTATGATTGGGTATCCATGCATGGGAAGTTTCAACACAGCTCACCCGAACATGAGTGTGAACATGGTAAATGTGCTTGTCACACAGATAGAGAACCCAGCCTTAGGGAAACCCTGTACCCTATTTGTCATCAAATATAACTTTCTCTTTCCACTTTTTATTTTTAAACAAATGAAGACTGAGCTGTGAAATTTGAAAAAAGGCTAAATCTATCCATGTTTTTTTGCATAAGGATTTCAAGAGTTTCATGCTGTTTGTGTGTTTACTTGAACTCACTCCTGTCTGTGTGCGTGGATGTCTTTCTTGAATCCAGCTTCAAATTATGGTAACAAAAATGTTGATTGTAGCTTGTTTTTTTACATGAAAACACATCAACTGATTGATTTGCTGAACAAATTAATGAACTGTTGGATATCATTGAAGCCTAAAATGTGCACCTATTTAATTGCATGTTCTTATAAATATCTTACCAGAAAATCATATGGCAGCAAGTCAGGATACTAAATTATGTAGGTATGGTCAAAATGACTTGCTTAAGTTCCAACTAGCGTCAGACTGAGGGAGAAAGAGGATTTAAGTTGTTTTAAAGTGGCATAGTTATATTTGTATGTTCTCAAATCACTCTTTGATGAAATTTGCATAAAATTCCATTGTCTTCAACATTTTGCTGCGGCCTGGACAACTAGCTTTTGGTCACTAGGGGGAACTGAACCTGTAACTTTCCACAGGTCACATGACACTGTTGCAAAATGAAAGTTTCCATCCTGTTTTGGAACTGTGTCTGCACACCACTCTGACCAGCTGATAGTGAAGTAATCTGGATTTAAGAATTTTTCAAAGGATTTTTCACAACTGAAGAATCGGGCCCTAAAAGTGAAAGTATGTGACTGAGTGCTTCTAGTTATATATCATCCATTAATTTCCTGGTTGTTATGATCAATTCAGCATTAGCCTGTTGTTTATGGGTCATGTGTGAAAACCATAAAACTAAAGCAGCCAGTTATTAATCGTTCTGTTACTACTTTGATATTCACATGAATGATAGGAAATGATTTATTGCATGAAAACCTGCATTACTGGTGCAAAAAGGTTTAGGAGTCATGTTAGCTTTGGTCTGTAGTCGATTAGCTTTAACTAGCCACATTTAGACAAATGTCTACTGCAATGTTCTGTAGCTCATCTGGACTTACTGCTGTTGTTTGGAATAAACGCTGCTGGAAGACATGGAAAAGTACATTTATGCAGGTCACATGATCCCATTAGTGCCACATCCACTACCACGAAGTTCAAATGTCTGATTTCTGAAGAGGGCAGCCCCCTTTGTGAGCAAACACACGTCAAACACTGTATTGACCCCAGAAATCATCCATCACTACTCACATTAGGCTGATGTTTGGGTCAAATGTTAGACAGTATCCCTTTAAAATGTGGCTAAGAACAAAAACGGATGTATTTATCAAGCCAGTGGTACGCATATTAGAAAGTAATCTGCTGCTGTTGAATCCTGTATGGTCTATATCACCTGGTTATAGGTTAAATAACTAGTTTTAGTTATTTACCTTGAAAAATGCCCTTAGTTAAACACATAAAGTGAAAACACATCTCTTTAGAAATGACACCGAAATCAATTGTTTTCCTCCATGGAGTGTTGGAGGTAAAAAAAAAGATTGAATTTCTTTTGAGTTTGGAGCCAACAATAATCCTTTGTTGAGGCCACTGATTTCACTTATTAAGGTTTAATTAACATTTTTTTAAAGATAGATCCGAAACACACATACTACTGCAAGAGCAGGAGATCAATATAATTTAACAAGCCTTTAAAACAATATCATCAAAAAAACTAAGTAATTTAAGAAATCATTCTGCAAAGAGAAAATAGAGCGGTGAATTATTTGGGAGCTTTGACATAAAAAGAAATGGCTATATAGCTCTGTATCAAACTAAAATGGCATATCTGCAACCAGAGGACAGAACCTGACCGAACATCCACCTTTGGATTGTGTATTTTAATCCAGTCAAGCTCTTTTATTAACCTGGATTGGTTTTAATCGCTCAGCTGAAATAACCCAAATAACAAAAATGTGTCTGACTCAAACCTGCAGTTTTCTGTATTTGACTGTTCAAGCCATGTGAATGGCTGAAAAACTCAGGCACATCAACACCAAATGTGTACCAAAAGTTGATTAGGTCCAAATGTATCTGCTATCTAGGAGAGGTGACTTGATTTGATGTGTATGCACACATTCCCAGCATGGCTGTGGCTCTTTACCATTTGATTTAATCTTTATGTTGAATTGCTCATGTGAGATTAATGCATTTCTCACCCAAAGAAAAGATTGTATCCAACACAGATGGTATAATTCACCCTTAAGCTTCTTAACCCGCCTCTGACAACACTGATCAATGGCCGTGACCTTTTAGTGTTTTAAGAGTTGACCACAGTGAGCTTTTAGTCTTATTTTTGCATTTTCAATGTTGAGCTTTTACCTTCTTTTGTTTACAGCTGCCATGGCCACAGGCATTGTTGCTTTCTGTTGGGGCTGTGGGAAAAACAAATGATCCTCAGTGGACATTTACAAACCTTCACTGTTTAAACTCTTTCAGTCTGTTTATTGGAAAAAACTGATGCCCAAAATTTGACTTTAGTGCTCAAACTTCATTCAATGCAACCCCATATTGCTTATTTAGAATATGTGTTTCAGACCCAGTTGACAGTTTTTCCAATAAGACTTCTTGATTAACAGTTCTGTGCAAAAGTCTTCATCAATCATGACTATAAATGTTGCTTTTTAATTAGAAATGTTTGCCGTGATTTACTGAAACTTTGAACATAAAAGCAGCACATAAGTTAAAAACTATTTGTACAACTGCTCTGTTCAGGAAAAATACTTTTGTGTCTCTACTGTTACGCTTCAGCACACACTAGACTTCCTTAAGGCCTTTAAGCTCGGCTCAGATGGACACTTCCATCAGCTTCCTTTCATCATTTATGCAGGCATTTGGTCTGTTTTCAGGGATCTCGAGGATCAGTCTCTTAATGCAGCAAACGGAGAAATCAGCCTTTTCCCTTTAGGTGCTCCTGATGATCATTTGCTTTGTTTCCTTAGAGTCTGTAAAATGTTTACTAAGCTGGTGTAGCAACTGGTTGTCTGATTTGTCTGTTTTGGATTTGATTGTATGATTGTTCCTGCTGTTTCCTACAGGCTGTTTTTGTCTCCTTTTTCTTTTGATTATTTTGTTAGGATTAGTAGTGATATGCACCGTACCGTACCGTACCGTCCTCTTCCGCTTATCCGGGGTCGGGTCGCGGGGGCAGCAGCCTAAGCAGGGAAACCCAAACTTCCCTCTCCACGGCCACATCAGCCAACTCATCCGGGG
>JAVQJG010141041.1:0-17994 GCA_036024015.1 Craterocephalus amniculus
TTTCAGTTGATTTGTAATGAATACACAATGTATGACATTTCATGTTTTTTAATTGCATTACAGGAAATAAAGAACTTTATCACAATATTCTAATTTTCTGAGACAGACCTGTAAATGGAATGTGCATGTAAAATACTATGCATTGATGCTCTCCTCCGGGACACATTCAGTTATACGTCTGTGAGCCAAAACATTATAACCACTTACAGATACGTTTATCTCTTAATTGCTTGTGTCAGGGTGTGGAATTACAGCCTTTTATATTAAGTTCTTGCAGACTAATATGATACGGCTGAGTGAGGAGCTCTTTTAAAGTCCATACCTTCAGAGAGCAGCGCTGCAGATCAGCTGCATATTTGTAGTTATTTCATTGAGTCTCGTAAGGGTCTGTCTAATCTCACAGAAGGGGTTTACTCTTATTTCACCAATTGTTATTGCGGGTTGATGTTTTGGTTCCATGTGGACACACCATCATTGTGTTTTGGATTAAGATAAAAGTGCAGATTATGTGTTCCATTATGCAATAAGAAGTATATTACCATCATATTGAGTGACACTCACTGATCATTTAACACGTTTTGAGAATTATGATGCAAAGTTTGCAAACTAAATGTAATCGATGACAGCTGTTTTCACAAAAGTTGGGATAGTTTCAAGGTTTTAAAAAAAAAAAAGAAGTATTGACAAATCATTTAAACTTTATAATTTGTTCTAAATGGTGCGAAAATCACATGTGAAATGTGGAACATAGTTATTACTTAGTTAAAATGTAATCCAAGCATGTTCTCTTTAAGTTTAGCTCTGAGTTATACAAAAGAAAATAAACTTGGCTCATGGACATAAAAAGATTGGAAGAGTTATGTGAAGTCAGGGCAAGTTTATTTGTACTGCACATTTTCAGGTTCAAGACAATACAAAGTGCTTTACATAAAACACAAAAAGCATAAGACAAGAAAGAATTACAAGAAAGGCTAACAGAAGTTGTTAACTTTAGATATGTGAGACTTGTGTGGAAGTTGTGTTAAACATTTGATTCATCAGATGTAATAACGGATGAGGGCTACACCATGCCATGAGCCACTGCATAGGCAAAAAAGGTGTTGAAATCAAATCTGTGCTTAAACTGATGTTAAAGCGTCTTGTTTCTGACTCAGTCATGAACCTGTTAGCAGACATCCCATAGGTTAAACATAACAAATATGTCTCCCTTCTAATTACCTATACATCATAATACACCATTGGAAAGCTGAGATTCGTGAGATTTAAATGATGTATACTATTCTAGGCAACAATCATAACTGTAGATTCAGTAAACACTTATTTTATACCAGCAATTATCCTCTGAAACCATATTGTACTCCAGTACCAGACGTTATGGCAACAATAACGGTCCCGTTTCATCAGCAAGGGTCTAGTTAAAGTAGTCCAGTAAAGTAGTTGGTCCATCACTAGGCTGAATCAGCCATGGTGCATGCCCAAAACAGCCAGTGTGTTGATATCCAGTTACTGTAGCGTGATGTGATGCCATAATGTGAAACACAGCTGTAAAAGGATGCTACTGAGCAGGAAAAAGTTGTGAATTGCAGTTTTTTCGGCCTTGGGATGCTGCAGGCTCTGCATGGCTCTGGGAAGGTTATCCGTGCCAGTGTGTCATTATAACGACTTTACCCTCTCTCCCCCCTCCGCCTCTTGTCTTCCAAAAATGCGGTATCCGTCAGGGGATACAATGCACCGCAAGGCAACGTCCGCATCACCTGCCTTGTCAATTGATGAGGTTTGTTTACATACAGTTATATAGCTGCGCATAACTGGTCCTCCAGAGCTACTACCCTGCAACTTTTAGATGTTTTCCTTCTCCGACACGGCCTAATCATATAAATGTCTCGTTAGCAGACTGCTAAGCTAAACATGAGCTCACTGCACATGAGCTAATTCAGCCATATGATTCAGCTGCTTAGCATAGCGTTTATATAGAAAGTAACGGTAATTCATCCGACCTAATCCAGAGTAAAGTAGTCACTGACCAACTCTGCTCTGTATCTAACATGGCACAAACATACATTTTAATGTTACATTGAATTAGCTCATCTGTCTAGTAGAAATGCTGAAACCTCCGTGTCCGTTTTTAGCCACACATCTCGTAAATGCCGCCCCGGTGTAGACTCTTTTTTTCTAACCATTATGATTTATTTTTCTTTTTCGTGGTGTTTTGACCTCCCTCTCAGGCGGCAAAGAATAAAAATGGTCCTGCGTGTGGGTAGAAAAAAGAACAGCTTGTGTTCCCCACGGTCGTGTTTACTTCCTGCTTTTCCTCCTCAGGTACTAGCAACTGTGGTAGCAACACGGGGGTGTGTCCCTAAAACGCGCATCCCTAACAAGTTTGTCCCCTTTTGGCCAACGCATTTTAAGATGTGACGCAAAATGGCAGCCTTGTATTAGGCACGCCACCACATATGTAACCAATTCTAAGCATTGTGAATAGACCTTCATAGAATACATATTTATTAAAGCAATACTTGATTTTTATTAATATAAAACCAAATTAGTTAAACACTGTCCCTTTAAGTGTTAAGGTCAGAAAGTTAGTTTAACTTTAAAGGGATCATAAAATGTGCACAGGTCTAATCAATCATCTTAATTATGCTTCTATTTCATTTCTGAAAAGCTGCTGGTCATCAGTACTGTCATATTATTGCATAAGTAGTATGAATAAATCTGTTATATTTTCGTGTAATCTGTTTCAGCTGGAGAGTTTATGTCCTGTATTACATGATCACACAATCTAGAGGAATGGAATGTTGCTTTTAACTTCTCTTTCACACATTTTTACAGATTGTCTTATCTAAACAAGATCTACTAGATACTGCCCATCTTTTCTTGACCTTTTTACATTTTCCCTTTAAATGAATCCGTTAACTCTCTTCCATTGTCATCTTAGATAAATCAATCTGACCCCACTTTTCATCTGCTAGTCTTGCATGATCCCCAAAGACAGCCCTCCTTACTAATCTGTTCATCATATGCCCTGTAAAAGTGTCTGTGCTCATTTTTTCCAAATAAACATGCTCTTTTGGACTCAAACGTTTCTGACGTATTGTTGCTAATCCCTCTTTTGTCAAAGAACATATTTTAACTTATTAAAAAAAGGACTTTTGGAATAGAAATCAACATTAGTTGAATAGAGAATTATGCATGAAAGATTCTCGAGGGCTCACATCTGATCTCTGCTTGCTCTTGATGGTGCAAGCAGAGCAGGGAAACTTAATATTGAGAGATAATGTAGTGGGACTTAGAGGATTTAATTTTTTTGGTTTTTAACCAAACGCTCACAAGAATGTGCTGCACATGATGTGTGTGACAATTTGTGTCTGTTTGTTTGCGTATGCACATGTGCAAACAAGGGCATGTGTGTATGTGTGCCAGTGACGGGGAGAGTACAACTCTTAGCTGCTTGTTTCTGTGACACCCCTTTGAAGTCTCATATGATTCTCTCCAGCTACTGCTTAAAAAGACTTCAGAGACTTGCTGTCCCTTTGCATTGTCCTGGGAAGCCCAGGCTTTTCGGGGGGGCACACAACAGAAACCAAAGTAGGATGAGTAAATAACCAAGGTGGAAAATGGGGCTGTGCAATAGCTGGGGAATAAGTGCAATATGGGCAGGGAAGTGTGAAACCCTAGACTGTCTTTTAGAGCCACCTAAACCTCAACATAATACGTCTTCATTTCCTTCTCAAGTAACCTTCTTTGCCTCTACTTAGCAGTGTTGAACCACAGACTTATGTTTTGCTCTCATCAGATCCCAAACTCTGGAGATGTAGCTTCCCTGCACGTGTCAGATCAGTCTATTTCTGGTGTTTTAGGGGCCATGGGGTTTTACTTATTAGCATTCCTACTATGTAATGTTGACTCTTACTGGCAGCACTATTAAAGGGCTCTTCTGAGCAAAGTCAAGGCTGAGCCCTTCAAAAAGGGAGAGGTGAAGAGAGGTCAGGCCATCACCGAGGCCCCCGACCCACTTCCATAGAGAGCACAACAGAAACATTGCAGCGTTTTTCTGAGTGTGCTTCACACACACACACACACACATAAACAGAAGAAAACTATTTCACACTTACATAATGTATCAAATTGTCTCCTTTCTTTGGCTCGATTCGTTTCATTTTTCATGAAAAATGTATGTTCTTAACGGTCCTCCTTATAAAACACACTTCACAGAATCTGTGCCTTCACATAAAATCTTACCCCTGAATCTGTGTCATTTCTCTGTTTCACTGTGCAGACTATTTCAGATTTGGAGGCCCAAGTGTCAAGTCTACGAGAGGAACTCCAGCAGGTCCATGTCCATCATAAGCAACGCCTGGCTGAGATGGCATTGTTCCAGGAGGAGGAAAGGCAAAGAGTGATACAGGACAAGGGGGCATCCCTGGACAGGCTCCGCTCTGACATGGAGCGAATTCGCAATGACCTCGAGAGAAGCCACCAGCAGGAGAAGGAGGCCGCTCTTGAGAAGGTGAATTAAAGGGGCGAGGGGAAAAGATGAGGTTTGGTTGATTTTAGTAAGATGCTTTTAGCACGTTAAAGCTTTTAGTGTCGCACATGCAAATGAAAGAGCGAAAGAAAAGGTCCTGAACATTTCCCGTAAAACCAGGATATCCAGTTTTAACCTAAATTTGTTTCACTAACGTACTGTTCTCGTTCTACAATGCAGAGCTTGGATGTTCCCACCCCTTCATTGCAAAATATTCATCCATTTGAACTTCTTAATGTCCGTTGTCATATCTTGAGAATTTTATATCAAATCATTCACCACCACAGTGCTTTGCAAAAGTATTTAGCATCTTTGCCATTTTTGACATTTTAAATGTGCCCCTTTAAAGAAACAAAGAGGAGATAAATATGAAAACATGAAAATACTAAATTAAAACTGTAATGGGCCTTAAGAGGAAAAAACTTTATGAAACCCCCTTTTGCAGCTAGTGAAGCTGCAAGTTTGTGGGGGTACTTTGTTAGATGTTTGCACCATTTTCCACTTTTGGAAAGTCGCTTGGAGGCTTTTGTTGTAACATTTAACATTTCAGAAACATTCCTCATTCTAGAGTACAGTATAGAACATTTTTTATTTTCTCTTACACAACTGGTCTTTGTTTTGTTTTTAGTCTGTTAAAAGAGGCACCGCCTCCTGTCTCATAGACAAAATGCAGCTTTAGATCACTTGAACTTGGGCTTAATTTTTCAGACCCAGAGGGCAACTACTGATTATAAACCGTATCTGGTTTTCCACGTCGTGAAAGCATGTCTTCATTGTGTTTGTACGTTATTGTGCAGACAAACACGCTGGCGGTTAAGCTGGGAATATAGAGCAGTGGAGCGATAGAAATCAGTACAACTTGATGTTAGCACATCTCTCCAGCCAGGACAAAACCTTTTGTATTTTTGCACATCCATATGTTGGTTTGGAAAAAAAAACACTTAACTTTGGTTTTATTGGCAGAGCTAGCTATAAACAGAGAAACCAAAATGCTCTGTTCAATCTGAGTAAAATTTCTTAGTTTGTTTTATTTTGTCAGTTTTCATGGAAACTATGTTTAAATTGTGATTGTCTCTTGTTTGTGGGTTACGTTGGTGTTTTTCTTGGCCAGGACTCCCTTGAAAAAGAGGAAAAAGAGGCCTGTGATTTCAATGGGGCTTTCTCAGTTAAAGATTGGCTAAATGAAAAGACAGATGTAAAAAATGACAGCACTGTCTCTAGAAATGTCCCATATTCAAAATACATGTAATTTTCATCTTTAAGGTAACACTATGAAGAATATTTTCCTTTTAAAATGATTACATCAGCTGTGTAATTTAGCTTGGGGGCTTTTAATTGATGAGGAAATACAGCTTTTCAGTCGAAAAATTATTTGGATTTGTGTTTTGCCATCTTGGCAATTAGAGGTTCGTAATTTTCTGTATTTCTTTCTTTATTTTCTGCTTTCTTTTGGTGTCTTTTTCGCGCCTATCACCTAAGAAACTGGACACACCGTTGCAAAACTGCCCATAATCTCATGCCGGTCTAAGAGGAAGCTGACCTAAGGTGGTGTTGATCAGAACCTAATCCCTCTGCAGGGCCCATCAAAGACAGCATTTTTCATTAGGCACCATCCCACACCAGCTGCACAGCATTAGCCCCGGAATGCAGAGACCTCCAAAGAACCCAGGCGGCCATTTTGGCTCCATATGGCACACAGAACCAGCAGCACTAATGCAAGAGAGATCCTAGCAAAAAGGGTGTGTTTATTACAGTGTAATCCTGCAGTGCATTTCCCCCGCTGAGTGTGTGAAAACTGTTTTGTTCCTAACTGCTGTTTTATCTTTTAGGCACCCATCAGTGATTTTGTCTCTCTTCCATGTCTGTATGCAAGAACAAAAAGAACCCACAGTTGTGGGGCAATCGGTAGTGGATTTAAAGCAGTAAGGTTGAATGCTGAACTCAAAAGCTGATAAAACTGCCAGTATTTTCTTTTTTAATTAGAGACCAATGATTTCTCCATCTTTTATGTACATTTTTCTAAAAAACAGCTCACTAAAGGCTGAATGTCTTATTTTTTTCTCTCTTTTTCTTACATTTTAATCTTTCTCCAAGTTTGACTTTGAAGGAAGGGAGTAAAATCTTCACTTCATCGTTGTGCCCTCTTTTTTTGCTCCACACATGGGATTGAAGTCAGCCAGGTCTCAGATCCATATTGACTTGTTCCCCCTTTTTTGTAAGCTGAAAATTTCTCATTCTTTTGATGCAGACAGAAATGCTGTCCTCTGCAGTCCACTGCGCTCTTGGAAGCAGAAGCAGGCCAGCTTTTCCCTTTTTTCAACACATCTCCCAGATTCTGGTGAAAAAGGCCAGAGAAATCCATTAAATCCATGAATGGATTTTCATCAAAGACACATACGTTTAAGGGAGAGA
The DNA here is from genome assembly GCA_036024015.1 of Craterocephalus amniculus. Classification (NCBI taxonomy): domain Eukaryota; kingdom Metazoa; phylum Chordata; class Actinopteri; order Atheriniformes; family Atherinidae; genus Craterocephalus; species Craterocephalus amniculus. The sequence continues at coordinate 6,941 of JAVQJG010141041.1, forward strand.
CAGAGAGGGAGTAAAGGGGATGGTTGGATGTTTTTGGTGGATGTTTTGGGAGTCGACTCAAACCTTTTTGAATGAAATAATGAGAAACAGAAAATCAGAGTAAATAAGATTGGATTGAGAGATAGTCCCTTGTATTTGATCTGCTTCAGAAAGAAAGTAGGGAAGAAAAAGTGAAGGAGGCAGATGGAGGAATAGGTGTGTGGGGGTGTTAGTCTGGGTGCTTTTGAAGTTTATCTTTGTTAGTGTGTCTCTATGTGCATGTGTGCTCACGGGTGCGAATGAGCGAACAGAACCCCAGACCTCTCAATCTCCATTCTGCAATAAGGGGACCTAGGCTGCCTCTGTGCCTGATAAAGACACCTCATCTCTGGGCTGCAGCGAGCAAGAGCCCTGCCTCTCACCCCCATCACTTCCTTATCTGACTTTCTTTTTACTGCTTCACACCACCAGCTACTTCCTGTTTCTGTGTCTTTCCCCATATCATCACCTCGTCTTTCAAGTTGTAGCAAACCTCAGAACATCAAAACTTTCAAGTTTTCAAGCTTTAACCATAAATATGGAGAAATGTGGGTTAGGCAGTTTTGGGAACCCATACAGATGTTCAGAACAGGTATTCATATGTGTACATACATACATACATATATATATATATATATATAGACAGATAGATAGATATAGATATGTAGATATATAGATATATATAATCTGTGTGTGTGTATATGGATATACACACTGGTAGTGTGTATATGTTCATATACATATACACACTACCAGTACCAGTCAAAACTCCTACGGTTTTGACTGACTCTGTTGCCTGTGGAAACTCTCAGTATTTGTGACTGTATTTATCATTTCTGATTTTGGTAGAAATACAACACAGGTTGTCCATACCCTAAAGCGGTGTTTCTCAATACCCGTCCTCAGGACCCACTGCCCTGCGTGTCTTCCAGGCAACACCTAAATCAAATGACTGGCTTTTAGTAAGCTTGCAAAGAACATGATTAGAAAGTTCATTCATTTGAATAAGGTTTGTTGGAGTAGGAACACATCCAAGACTCGGAGGGCAGGGGGTCCTGAGGACCGGAATTGAGAAACACTGCCGTAAAGACAAAAATGTACAGCTCTAGCTACCTGCATTGAAAGTTAAAGTACTCAAGAGAATCACAATTAACTAAATATTCCTTCTGATTCATCCTGTGAACAGGCCCACCCAAGGCTGAGAGTTAAAGTATATAAGCACACCTTCTACTCTTGCTAGTACATTAAACATAAGTCATATTTGCAGAAACTGAGTCACTGAACTCTATGTTATGTTAGTGAAAGAAAAATCTTTGTGCTGGACCTTTTCATCTCATAAAACAGTGTCATTCCTGCTCCATGCTTGTCAATACCAGAGATTTAAGATAATGGAAAACAAAAGATCAAGAGGCTGCAGGTCTGATAGGAAATGAATGAACGTCTGGAACTCATACTAGACCTCGTATTTACTCTCAGTCTGGAGAGCACGGCTCTTTCAACTGCTAGAGGAGATTAGATGTACAAATTTTGTCTGACATGTTTGTGTGGACCGGTGTGTTTGCGTCTGGCTTTATGTGCTCACATAAATAAGCAGAGTGTACACTTCCACTTCTCATCCTAATGAAGTTTACGTATTGCACACATATTGCAGGTTCTGCTCATATGGCTTTTAATTGCTGGTGTAAATGTCACCATTCATTACATAAAAAACTGCATATTTGCAAAATTCAAACAGTGACATGACTAATGGTGGGGCTCACATTTCTGATGAATCCTCAGGCAAGTGGTGAAAAAATGTGTGCACAGTGCTTGCAATGCTTTCATGTGTGTGTGTGCGCTTGTGTGTGCATACCTACTTTTACTTTAGATCAAAGGAATAGGGTATTTCATCAAAAACTAACCAAGTGTGACAACATCACCTGGAGGCAATGGATCCGCCAATGAGAAAGCAGATTTTTGGTTTCCAGTAGCCAATCCCTGCACCCTGTGTCACAGCATCAGTGTCCCTCGGGCTATGCCCGATGTGGCTTCATACGAGACATGACAGGGTTCACTCTTCCTCTGACACAAGCACATACTGGTTGAATCTTAAAAAGTGGAGGTGTGAAGTCCTTCTGCCTTGCAATTAATCTTTTTCCCACAGAAATCTATGATCGCTTCAAGGATTCTGCATGTGCATGATACGATATACTTTATTGTCCCCCGTAGGGAAATTTGTCTTGGGCTCAAAGACAAATGCCTTCATAATAGAACATCAAAAACATGGTATACACAGTTAACATAATGACAAGAAGTGCGTGTGTCTGTGTATGCAGAAATGTGACTGCAAACAACCTTCTGTAAACAGAGATTAGCAACAAGATGTAACTGATTAAATGTATGTTCGTTTAAAATCAAATCTGCATTCTGTTGATAATACTTAGCATCTGAAGCCGTCGTTTACATATTGGTTCAATTCCATTGCAGTCCTGAGTCCCTTAAAAAAAAGGAGTGTTTTTAGCTGCAGCAGAAGAAGAGGAATGCTACAGACATTTGGTCCGTCAGCTCTTGTATAAACATCATTTATGCTATTTGGCCACAGAAAACATCCTGTATATGACTTTTGTTTGCTGTCCTTTGCACAAAGCTAACTAGGCCGTCTTTTTATTTGGCCTGAGATGCTTCGGCTTTTATGATTTTCCGTGTGTGGAGACATGCATCCCTGACCTTTCTTTTAATGTGGTTTGACAGATTGGATCTCCATCTCCTTTCAATATACAGCATTCTTGTCCATGTTTAGAATTGCCTTCTTTCCACCATCAGACCACCCCAGATGATTCCCTGCTATGTACGCAGATCGCTGATTTTCTAAACTAAAGTTACAGTCATAATATGAATGTTTGAGCCAGTCTGTTGTCATCAGTCAGCACCTTCATTACTGGCACCTACTTTACTCTTCTGGATTTTGGATTGGATTATTGTCTGAAACTGAACCTGCTCTGCAGTTTTCTCCGTGCCTCTGTTGCCCTCTGTGAACCATCAACCACTTGCTTCCCATCTGCACCTCTAGGAAACCAATTAACTCATTACTTGCTATCATATATAAAACTTTCAACTTTTCAGTCTAAGTTTGGGTTGTTTGGAGTCCAAGATTCTCTGATCAATACAGAATTATGATAGTGATCCTTCAAAATCTTGACTAAAATTGATCGTATTTAGCAATAAATACTAAATACTATAGCAATAATACAGTAATAACTTTAAATAACATAAGTTTGAGTTTTCAGTATTTTCTGTGCTTCACCTGTTACTCTTGGAATAAATGAAAAATGATTTGATTGGATTCATTTTGTTGTAGCTGTAATAACCTGTTATCAGCTGGAGGGATGCTCACATCATAATTTCATGACAAAGTTGTAACACTCAAAACAATTTCTTTTCTGAGGCTGAGAAATAAAAAGTGATGGTGGTAGGTCCAGAAATTCCTCAGGATTTAGAGTTGTTTCAAACAAAGCTTCAGGTATCAGGTTTAATAATGGTGAGAATATCACTGCATTAATTCCAGTAACATGTACAGTACTTTTACCATTATACTTGCACTTCCATCACCCCCCCCCCCTCCTCCATCCAGTTTTTTAAAACTGTATGTGGAAAGAAGTTAAAGTGTTATCATACCAACATTTAACCAAAAAATAGGTCTCCTCATTGTGCTCCATTTTACCTTTCTTAGAGGGATCAGACCCATGATTCAGTTTGAGTTGGACTGAGACCATTCATCTTTGTCGTGCTACATTTTAAGCTAGGCTAAGCCGTCCTGTCTGCTTAACACCACTGCGAAGTTCAGTTAAAACAAAATTGTCCAGTTTGCAATGATAAAACTAAAATAATCCATTGGAATGTTTTTCTTTTATTCTGCTGCAATTTTTTTTAAATGATCTGAGTTCCAAATGTGAGATTGTAACAATGAAAGCAATAATGACTCTTTCAGCACAAGAACAACGAAATGTTACTGTAAAACAAGAAGTTTTACTGTTTTTCCATTCCCTTGAAACTTTTCCCCAAACCTTAACCACAAATTCAAAAATTTTAACCACATTCACAAAAATAAATGATTGATTAGAATGAGTGATATGGGAAAACAGTCTGACTTCTGCAGTGGTGTATTTACAGTATACTCACAACTGATTTACTACTGTACTTTATAATACAGTTTACTGGAAACGTAACGTAACAAAAACTGTAACGTCTACCTTGCAGTGACAACAGGCCTATTAATTATACTGGAAGCATAAGTTCTGCTGATCCGTGAGCCTTCACACATTGATTCATCACAGACCTTTGACTCTTACAGAGTTGCACTTGGAGGGAACTCTGTACGCTTGTTTATGCCCAGTCTGTTAATGGTGGTAAGACACTTGTCTTCAGTGTCTCGATTTTACAGAGTTGTCATAATTTGGAATAACTATTTCAACAAGGAGTGGTCCTTGCTGGGAGAGAGGAGCAGAGCATCCCTTTACCCTATATTTGGTCATCTTTCAATTCTACAAAGGGGAAAATGCACTTATAATTGCAATTTGTTCTTGTGTTATATAAGCCCATGTGGGCTGGGCACATGTGTGCATGACACTTTAATAAAATATTCTAATTCTATAAGCAAATACAGCCTGTAAATACAGCAGCTATTATAAAACTGTCCGTATCTTGTAAAGAGGTGTACACTTCTTACTGCACAGAACACTGGATGTCAGACGATGCACAGAAACAACAAACCTCTTTTCTGAGCGTCCTGATGACGCTGGCCACAGAAAATCTGCTCCGACCCTCTCATTCCATGAAAAAGGACATGATGTACAAAGTTTACCAGAATTTCATCAGTAACAATTGTTCTTGGCCTCTTACTCATCCTCTTCCTCCTCATCTACCACCTTTCACATGAGCTCTTCCTCCTCTACCTCTCCTGTATCATAGAGGACAGTTGGTCTGATCACATCATCAGAGATGTGTGTGTGTTCAGCTGTGTGTAGAAGAGGACAGATGTGTCAGAGTTGTGTTTACATTTTGCTGTCACTGTTTACAATTTTTCAACAGAAGTGTATCATAGTGAAAAGTGTTTAGTGACTGGGAATGTGTTCAAGGTTTTGCACAAAAAAAAAAAAAGAAAAGACAAAAAAGAGTTTTGCAATATGTGTTTAATGTTTATAGTTTTTCTAGTTGCTGGTTCAGACCAGCTTTGATCCTGAACCAAAAGTTGTCATCATACGTCTTCATTCTTGTTCCTTGTCACAGCTGACTTATTACTTTGGCCCTCTGCCATTCGAAGATACACAAAATCATATTATTCTGTCTGTCATGGATTAGGTGAAGAGGGGAAAAACACTAGTTGGTGGATGATCAAAGAAGGCCCACATTCACCTCGCACTGACAGACTAACTGAGGGACAGCGAGACGGAGGGGAAAACAACGTGAGGAATCAGATTTTAGGGGAGAGCAAAGCTAATTTCAGGGTGTGTGTCGCAGACCTTTCAGATTATTGTTTGGACATGTGTGAATTTAGCTGCTTGCGCCTCTGCTCTCTGTGTTTTCGTATAAACCTATGCTGTGTATTTGTGCGTGTGCGCATGCTCAGACGTATGTGAGCCTGCTCGTCTCCTCGGCGCACCACAGGGCCCGGCGGCAGAAAGAGAGAGAGGGAGTGAGTCACCCAGCAGATGAAAGAGTCCAAGTAAAGGCTCTGCCGTCCCTCCAAAAAAACATCACACAGCTCCTTTGCTCACTTTTTGAAGTCATCCAAGAGGAGGGAGGGAAGCGACACACTTTCTCAATCGCATTAAGACATGGCATCAGGCAGCTCCCATCTAGTTGCACACTATAGATTACACTTTGGTTTGAAGTGCAGTTTTAAGTGGGACACAATATTTGGCTGCTTTTTCGGTTGGGTTCCGAATTTCATCTGGAAATCATCCTGCATCTGATCAAACCAGGAATGGAGATGCGGGAAGTGGATAGGCAGCGAGTTCTGCTTAGAAAGAATTTAACATGTTGAGCTTCAACTCCCGTTTGAAAACTACGTATCTTTTAGCAAAATCATTGTTGCCAAGTGTTAGCAGGGCAGACAGCATGACTGAGACACTTTTCTGTGGTTTTCATGTCTACCCACCTGCTTAAGTTAAGGCAATCTCTCATTCAGCAGCTCATCCAGTAAGCCTTCCAAGCCCGAAGCAAACTTTTAGACCCGACCTTATGATGTAGGTTAGATGTTAAGCCTTTTACACTGATGGTAATGGATGTAATTGGTTTTCTCATATCAAGAAGTGGCTGTGTGTAATCATCGAACATTTGCTATTTTGCGTGTGGCTGCACATTTCATGTATGTTTATCTGTGTGCGCCTGCTTATGCGTGCGCCTGTGATGCATCATTTCTGTGCCGTGTGATGCAGCGCTGACAGTGAGCAGCGGGGATGAAGAGAATCACTACTGACAGGCATTGATGGCAAACTGTGAAATGGAAATAAAGACTCTTGTCATTACAGCACAAACTCTCTCTCCCCCACAGATTCGCAGGCAAGACAGCAATGATTACAGACAAACAAGCAAATAACATCTCCCAGCTCTCCCTCACTAGCAGATTGAACTCAAATTGTTCCGAGAGACACACACGGCGAACAGAGAGTCTTTTTCGGCGCTTACAAATAGCGTTGTCACTGAACCAAAGGCTATGTGGAGCTGTGGAAAAAGCCTCTCTTTCAAATAAGGATTTTTTTTTGTTTTTTGTTTTGTTTTGTGTTGTTTTCAAGAAGCAAGCCCCGTAAATCAGCTCCCCGGTGCGCAGCGTACATTGTGTTGTAATCAGGATGACACTGGCAGCAAACATTAATAGAGCAGATGTCCCCTTATCCTAATCACCTGTCAGATGGCAGTCTCATCATGTCCTCTCTGTATTGAATGAATTCAGCTATGCATCGGCAAGTATTCACAGCAGTTTTTTGTCCTTTTCCAGAGTTAAACTTTTTATTATGCGACAGTAAAGCATAATTTCTCTTCAGAAATGTAAGATGATTGGAAAAAATACCACGTGGAAGCACCATCTTTTATTGATTTTTCCTCTTGTATAAACAACCCACACCTTCAGCAAAGCTAATTTACAAATAGCCACAGATCAAAGTCTCACATCCGGTTTGTCGGTAAAGTAAGTGACGTGCACGCTTTCATTGAAGTGTGTGAGAAAGTTGTCACTCTGCTTTCCGCCACTATGTCAGTCTTTTTTTAGCGTGCCCTTTTTAGTGTGCGCGTTTGGCCTGGTTCCCACTGCAGATTATCAATTAAGTAGTAGTAAGCGGTGCATGCCTCTCCTTTAGATCCACATCCACTCTCCTTAACGCACACACACACAAAGTATCTGCACGCACGCACAAACGCACACACTTCAAAGCAGCTGCACTCCTCACTGCCAGGATTAAGAGGCGATTGAAGAGCCTGATACAGCCTCAAAGTGCCTTTAGCACAAAAATGCCTTTGGCAGGGCACAGGTAGTCTCTTTGAAAGTTCTTACGCACTCACACATACATACATATATGGCTAGGCTTTTAATTTTGCTCTGTTTTTCCTTTTTTATTCGTCACGTCCAGTGGGGCCTCTTACTATCATCTCATACGATCCGTATCTTCATCTAGCCATTTTTAATGCATGTTAAGATGGATAATGGATGATGTTGGATCGCGCGTTCTGCTGAATCCCCTTGAGTGACTGTAGGTAAAAGGAATAGGCTAGTAGCAAACTCTTTATGTTTTTATGAGACATCTGAGCCTGTTTGCATGTCAGCATGGCAAAATGTCTTCATGAATACATTCAGATGGGAACCTCTAGTCGTATACAGTACGGCGTGCACCTTATTAACTCAAAGCCCAGTGGATGTAGAACTTTGATGTAAACATTTTCACTTCTCAGTCACGTCTATTTCTCATCTTTCTGCTCTCTGTTTAAACAGCAAAGTCAGAAATACTGAATGAAGGGAATTAGGAAACTTTGCCTAATGGCAGATTGTCTGTGAAACTAACCATTCACTATGTCATTCAGCAAAGCTGTAGTGATCCTGTCGTTTGTAAAGAGGGGCTTCCTTTCCTAAAAACTGTTCTTTCTCCCCCCTTTTCTACACCCTTCTTTGTGCTCGCCGCTCTCATCAGCTGCAGTAGGGCCCCCAGGGACGAGCGGGCCACCGCTCAGAGAGTTCTGGTGCGGGATGACAGGCCTGTTTCCTTGGTGACGGCTCCGTGTATCCGTGCTGACAGGTGTGTCCGTTCAGAGCGGACGAGAGGAGGGGGAGTTGTTTGTCAGGAAGTGTTTGGATTGGGTGCGTTATCCAAACGCAGCTCAGGTGCTGATGGCTGTGAGGGGTGCGTTTAATGGAGAGATGTTTGCTCGGGAGTTGTCTACCTGTCAGTGGCTGTCAGGATATGAGATCAGGCGTGAGTGTGTGTGTGTACTTTTTGAAAGAAAACATCGCAGAAAAGCAGATTCAGCACTCAGCGGTGCACCGGGATGTTGTACATGGACATGTTGACGTGAAATTCAAGATATTTGGAATAAAAGAATGTAGATATTTGTATTGCATGCAATCATATATTATGCACCTACTTTAAGATTGGAGTATAAAATTTACGTTTTGTCCACATCTCCCAAAAACACTTTAATCAGACATTTTCCCTCTATTTATATGAGTCTTCACGTTTCTACTGTCGACCTCACTGAGCATCCGTGCTGCCACCGACATCGTCGTGCATTTCCACCTCTTCACAACTTATTATCCCTCTCCACTCTCCAGCCTCTCCTGAACCTCTGTCCATTTAACACCGCTAGCTGAGAGGAGGCGCTCTTGGGTCTGTCTTTGCCTCCAGCTGTCAAGCTTTCCAAGGAAAACACCGGAAAACAAAGGGATGAGCAGTGCTTAATAAACCTCCAACAACATTCTCCATTCACTCCAGTCTGACTCCACCCTGTTGAGTCTTGTGAGTTTTCTCAATCATCTCTCTCTCTTTTTTTTTTTTTTTTTACTTCATAGCTAATTGGCAGCAACATTCTAATTCACCCCCTAATACCGCTCTTCTTGTTAAGTGATGAATTGTTGGCGGGAGATCAAAGAAGGCTGGCACCCACTGTGCCTCATGCTCGTCACTACCTGCTGGCACACATGAGCGTCGGGACTGGCCTCGTGCCAACGGGCCATAGGCCTGCGCCACAGAGACAAACTGCCAAAAAGGCAGAGGTCAACACAAGTGTGTGTTTGTGTGTGTGGAAATGGGTAGATCGGGAGGGTGATGTGTCTCTGTGCACTTCCTAACGGAAGATTGAATTTCAGTACTCTGTCTCTTTGTGTCTATTTATCCTTCCGTCTGCATATCTCTTTCTCACCCCCCCTCCCTCCCTTCTTGTTCCAGGCCAACAGCAGGTTGAAGCAGATTGAGAAGGAGTACAGTCAGAAGCTCGCCAAGTCTGCCCAGGTAATCATTTTTTCTTCTCTGCCCTTTGCCCCTCCTCTTTCATTCAACATCTCTCTTTTTCCGCCCAACTGTGTGACAGAGCAGACAAAATACAGTCGGGGGGAGGTGAGGAAACACACATGACAGCACATCCAGTCCTGGACACACAGCAAGCCTCCATGGCCTGTACTCTGAAGCAGAGGGCAGATGCACAAAGTTGTGTGGCAGGTCCAAATAAATAAATTCACACATCTGACGCTGGAGCTTAACTTTCTGATTTCATCTTCTTAGCTGTGTCTACAGGTGACTGATTGAGCGTCTTTATTTGCAGACTTAGCAAAATTTTGTGAACTCAGCACATTTTATCAGGCCTTTTTATATATGTATATATATATATATATATATATATAATTTATACATTTGTTGTGATGTGATGAGCAAAGAGGTTTTACATGAAACTTTTCGTCAGCCCTCCTCCCGGGCATCAAACATCTAAGCAGTCATGTTTGTCAAACAAAACGACATATTTGGAAGTTTATATTATCAAAATAGTCTTTATATCTCATAATGGTGTATATTTACAGTAATTCCACATCTTTAATATCTAAAACAGAGGTATAACGCTGCATTATCGTCATGATATTCTCTGGTCACACTTTCATCAAGGGTCCATGTGTTTAACATTACTACATGTCACCTCAGCTCATTCAAAGCTGAGGTAATTTTTCTCTCCAAACAGAAATTTACCCTCCTTTGACACTCTGCCACTCAGAAAAATGTCTTAAGAGGTTCAGGCAGCTTTCCCTCAGCAGCTTAACGATTTAAAAGACCCTAAGTGGTGTTTACACTACAGCAGAGAAAGCTTTTCTTTTTGATTATGTAGCAGGCTAAAATATTACAATCATTTGGTCATAATTGCACCTTGTTACCCAAAGAAGAGATTCAAAGAGGGTTTTTTGTTGTTTTTTCTTTCTTTCTTCCCTTTTCTAAATCCAACCACCCATTTTGGGTCGGCTGGCGAGGGCTCACAGTTGAAAGCGAGGTTGACAAGCAGATGTTGTGAGAGAACGGTAGCTTATTAGGTTGCACAATACTCAACTTCAAAAGAAGCCGGATGCTGTGCGAAAGTTCAGCCATGTTTACTTCTGTGATGCTATGTGCCACCGCAGACAAGCAACTGGTGATTAATCCTGTGTTTTGAGGACACAAAGCTGGCGCATGTTGAACATACAACACTCTACAACATTAAAGGAAAGTAAATGCATGCGCAGAACACACCACCTTTGTTGCAGTGTGTTGATAAACAGACGGTCAGGGGGAAGATCCAGGTTTTGTGCAAACATTTTAATACGCTTGATGAGGTATTTGTCATGAGCTTGGGCGGCTTTGTTTTAAAAGGTAAAGGTGGAACTAAAGGTTTTTGTTGCTTTCCCCCTGGGGCAACTCAGTGAAATGTAAACAAGAGGTCTTTGAACCTCAAAGGCTAACCCTAGTGGTTAACCCCTCAGTGTCTGACAGGGGGCATCGCTCTCGAGCTCAGCTGCATGGCTAATAGCCCAATGAAAAACGTACCATACCCTACAT
>JAVQJG010141051.1:0-12842 GCA_036024015.1 Craterocephalus amniculus
ACTAGTGGTGAAAATATTACATTAATTTAATTTATTACTACTACTACTACTACTACTACTACTACTACTACTACTGTAATTTAGCAGACACTTTTATCCAAAGCGACTCACATTTGAGAGAACAACACAGGCATAAAATCAAGGCAAACATATTTATTATTAGAATAGGGATAAAATGTTGGTGTTACAGTTACATATTTTTTACTTAATTTTCAGTCAATGCAACTTTTAAACTGGCTTAGTAAACTCAGCTTATCTTTACAAAGTTATCCCAGATCTTTACAATTTAGTCCACAAATCAGTCATCTAATACCATTGCAACATAATGTGAGGGATAAAATACTGTTTAAAATGTTATGTAACATTTGCAAAGGTGCCAGTAATTATTGCCTTGCCTGAAGGAAAAAACTATTTAATCATACTTTGATCATACACTAAACATTTTTAAAATTATTTTGAATATAGACAGGTCAGAAACATTTATAATATTTTGTCTTCAATATGCATGCTATGAAAATGAGTGGAAAATTAAGTTTATGTCTCTATTTCACTGTAAAGTAAACTTGGGCCTTTAACAAATAAGAAACAGTACAATTGAACCACGTTCTGACACTTTTAAGCACATTTCCCTTTATTTCAACACATTTTCTTCACAATTGCAACACTCGTCTGGGATTAGTAAAGTTTTTATGAGTTAATTTAATTTTAAGCATAATTTTGTTATTTAAAAAATATTGACTGTGAACCACAAAATTAGCAGCTTAGTCATGTATGATTGCTATTCCAAGCAACATATTGTTATTTTACCGTTTTTGGAGTCATGACTTCTGAAAAGAATCCAACACCTTTGTATGAAATGGTTAAATCCTTTAACTGTGCCCATTTAGGTTGTACATTGCAACTGCTTTGCTTTCACAACATTCTCTGAAGTCTTATTTTTCTGTACTAATACAGTACTTCCTGTGACAGCATCAAACTTGTAGCTTAATCGCATGTTTTTTTAGAGCAACTATATAGTGAGATTTTTCCGTGGCTGTGTAATCTGTGCTTTTTGAGAATTTCTTGTGTTTGTTTGGGTGTGAACCAACAATATTATCTCCGGCTCCGGTCAGGCTTTTAGGCATGATAGCAGGATGACATCATGTAGTCTTTGACAAAGAGTGCTACTTTTTATCACTACCTCTGACCTCGATCCATTCCAGCTCCCACAGAAGGAAGGAAGGGATTGTGAGTTGGGGCAACTTCTATGTGCTCCAGGTCGGACTCTACAGCTGTGGGCAGCCAGAGTTTGTGCTGCAGAGGGCAGTCACATTAATATTTAATCTCAAAGAAATTGCTCTGTTTTCTTGCACTGTGTCTTGACCCCACTGGGTTTTGTTTCTATATTAAGCTTTGATAGAGTTTGTTTTCCTAGCTTCGGGTCTTCCCCTCTCCAACCTTGTGAATCCATTTCAGAGCATTTTCTCATGGCCTCAGAGTTTTACCCTCCAATAAGTATCCCAACTTAGAAAGAGCCCCACAAGCACAAACAGAGCTCAGATTTCACTACAGATAAAATATAACACGTTCTGTTTCTGAAAAATCAGCACTTTGAGATTTAAAGACCCAACCACACCTTGCAATGTGAAGCATGGATGCATTAGGGCAAGTGGTAACAGTGTGCCATGGCTTGAGCTGAGCGTGTGCCTGGAAGATCTGCCATTTCTCACGGTGGGTCAGGTGCTTCCTGCATGCCCGTGCACATCTCTTTTATTTCATACGTCCAACAGATTCCCTCAACACCACACATTTACTTTTCTGTTGTGCAATACATTTGTTGCTATTTGCTCCCACTCCCTTTCTCTTTCTCGGTTCTGCCGTGTTTCCCACACTTCACGCACCTCATGAGAGCTATCCCCCTTTGGCACACATCCATTTGGCAGTTACACCAGCAGAAGCACCAGCATGTGCGTGGGCTTCATAATGAAATAATCTTTGCCCTGGGGTGCTGAAACTCTGCAGTTACTCCCTTACAGTTTCACTTGCCCTGGGAGAAGAAAAAAAAGAATAATAAGAATGTGTCACAGGCATGTACTCTCACTGTCAGTGCTGCAGCTAAAACACTTTAAAGTACAATACATCAGCCTTGAAGTCTTGTTTTAATACAGAACTTTTGATTTGTTTTATTTAAAATATTATTATAGTTTTATTATACCTGCTGAAACTCAGATTGTTAGCTCTGGAGCACGCTTGAGCCATAGATTTTTTTAAATTAACGTTTAAGATTTCAGTCTGAAGGTTTGAATGTAACATAACAATTTGTATCTCGAAGAAGGATTCTGCTTAAATAAAGTCAGTAAATGAAAGTTTTCTGTGTAGCTGTGATAAGCTGATTACTGTCATGTTTGATTTGACAGGGAGAATTATAAGCTGAACCGCAGCAGCGCTAGACTGAAAACCTACTGGATAAAGCATTATTATCGCTATCATATGGTGTGTCTGCCTTCAGGAGACGATCTGAACTAAATGACAACCAGACCAAATGATCAAATCTACTGTCAGGTAGTATTACGTAGTCCTGGAAGGTGGTGCTGTCTGTCCTGAAGTCCATTTACATTTAAAAAGTGGGATCAAAACATCTTTCTCAATAGGCTTTTCCAGTTAAGGCTGCAGGATTAGAGTTCTTATTTAATATGGGAGGATCCAGGCTGTACAGAGGTCACCAGCAGCTCTCAGTAATTCTGGAAAAATGCCAGACTGGAATGTGCCAATGATAACTGTCAGCATACATACTAATTGGATGAAAGTTCAACACTCATCTTGAAGTTAGCTAATTTAAACTATTTTCTTTTTGTTTTCTCAAGAGTAAAAACAAAGAATATTTCTTTTTTAATGGCTTAAGCCTCCAAATAAGTTCATCAGCAGGAAAAATCTCAGTTTGATAATCTAATGATAACCCATGCACCAAACAAAATAATTCAAATAATGCACTATGTTATGTTATTAAAATATATTAGAGCAGCCTATATTAGTAACTCATTCAAATTTAGCAACGTTTTCTTCTCAAGTCTTGCTGACTGACACTACCAAATTAAATAGAAATAAATATATAGTACCCAGGTATACATATTACTCCAAATGACTGTCTAATATTAATATGTTCAGAGGACATCGAGGGTAATGTGAGTGTTTGTAGCATGAGGAGAGGGAGGGGTTCTGATTTGGCCAGATGAGAAGGAGGAGGAACAGGAGCAGTGGGAGGAACTTGTAGAGTTGCCTGCAGATTTCATTGAGAACTCGAAAGGCAGCAGGTTAAAACATCTATGAACTAAGTGCCCTGTTGAAGACTTTCACTCTCTCCTATCTGCGCTGGATTTACCCTTTTCATTAAAAGAAAGGATTTCTATTTCAAGCCAACATCTGGAGTATCAAACTACGGATCTATGCGAACCCAACGCGGGAATCAACCACATCTGTGAAGTTGAAGAGGAGGAATGTATCGTTTCTTAGTGAAACTATCATTTCTGATTCCAGCAATCGTCCTCTCACAAGGTAAACCTTCAATGATTGAATGTATGGGGAATGGCGAGATTCTTATTCAACAGGGAAACTTCTAACCACTAAAATAATTTAAAGAAGTAAGTAAGTGACAGATAAATCCTGATTAAGTCGGTTGATTGGACTTTTATAAATTTTTCTCATTTTAATAAGTGGGAAGTGTTGGCGATAATGATTTGGCAAAGAGTTTCTTGATCGTGGGAAAGGCTACTGAAAAGCCACTAACCGCTGAGCTGCGCTGGCCTCTGACTTCCCCTCCAGTCTCTGAAAGTTATTAAACACAAGAAACAAACAGACTTGTTTCTGCTGTAAAGTGACTCATTGTTGTTGTGCAACAACTTATTTGCAGCCTTATTATAAACAATTAGTAGAGTGTCTTATTGTTAAAATTTTCTGAGCAACAAAATTTAAAACCGCCTCTTTTAAATAGTCTTGCGCGGTGGTTTTAAATAACATCAGAGATAAAGGAAATTTGCTGCGTGTGTTGACGCAGGGGGACGCGAAGTGTAGGGGGGGGCTACCTTTTGTCCGCAAGTGTGGGAGAGTGTTGTGTGTGCCGGGGGGAGGGTGGGGGACTCTGTTACCCCCGTCTGCCGGTAAACAATGCCGGAGGAGAGTGTTTTATGGCTCGTGCTGGACTCTGATTTCTTTTGTTCCGCATCTGAGCCCCGCAGCTGCCGCGCTCTCCCCACGCAAAAGCGTGCGCTCGCGTAGCCACGCAACACGCGCTCTGTCCCCACCGGTGTCCACAGCAGGCTCTGTAGGAGTATCCCCCACGGGCACTTGTGTAACAAATCAATTAAAAGATCAATTTATGCAAGATTAAAGATTTGTGCAATGTTTAAGATGAATAATATGTCACCGATCATTTCAGCACAGCCTGATCCTACAGATTGCATGTGTGGATTGAGAGTTTATGTTGAGTCAAGGATGTGTTAAATGTTTTTTTTTCCTGCACTCCACAGGTCTAAAATGCTCCCTGCCAACTGAGTCATGCCTAAATGGAGGAAGGTGTGAAGCCACCTCAAATGGCAACGGAGAATGCAAGTAAGTAACAACCTATAAGAGTAAAAAACAGCAACAAGTAATGCAGCAGATGTTGCACTGCACTCATGCTGCAATCTTTTTTTCTTCTTGTTTTTTAAAAGGAATATGTGTAGTCTTAGTAGTGGGTATTTTTGGTGCTTTTGGGTTAGAAAGAAAAGGGGCCTCATATTGCCCCCTTTCATTCCAGCCTTTGAGAGGGCCTTGTGCCTGGCAACCGGAGGCCCTTAACTTTCTTCTGAGCTGGTGTGCTCCTGTACCCCTGCAGGAGCTGCATTGCTCCACTCTTACATTCCCTAAAATGAGAAAACTTTTGAGAAGTGGAGAAACAAAAAAAAGAGTACTATAGACCCAGAATGTTGGAGAGGTGATGGAGGGGTAGCAGGACAAAAGCCCACCTCCCAACAGCAGCCCGTTAATGAATGCAAGACCCCCTCGCCAGCAAAGTGAGAGGACGCGTCCAGCCCTAAATCTTGTTGTTCTGCTCTTTCATGGACGACAGCTGGGGCTCGCCCGCCGCCCGTCACCCATTGTCCAGCAGTCAGAATAATGCTGTGTGACTAATCTGAGTGGGGCTTCCCATCATGCCCCAGCCACCACAACACACACCAAACCCCTGCCATAACCCCCTCAAAAAAAGGCTTGTCTCCTTCATTTTGAATGGATATCCCTCCCTCCCTCCCCCCAACCTTACTGCTTCTGATCCCCATTTGAAAGCCAGATGGCTGTGAAATGTAATTGGATTGGATGTCGAGAGGGAGATTAATTGGAATAAAGTTCAGAAATTTGGGGGCAAACAAGTGGGAACAGACACAGAAGCAGATTGCTAGCTGTTTGGGTCGACCGCAGATTGATGTTAAGTTTATGGATGAGACACCAAATATCCCACATTCTCCTTTTAGTTGACCCTCGTGTCAGTCTGAGCTATGTGATTCAGCCTTGAATGTTTTTGTGTAGGATAAGAAAAGAAAAGATGATGCTGGATTTTGCCTCCGGAGGCTGAAACAGAGGCATCCTGAATGCAGTGAATTTGTTTTGTGCTCTCCAGTTGTGGCATCATTTTTGTCTCCATCTGTAAAGAAACTCAGAGGTGGCCTGATGTACCCTGAGGACATGTGGTCACGGCAGGCGCTTCTTTGGTCTATAGGGACAAGGGGGTGCTATTGAAGAGCCTGTGCTACTAGCCCAGGGCCACCAATTCCCAATCTGCACACTCTGTACACGCACACACACATACACACAGACCTCCGCACGTGTGGACACACAGGCACACAGAAACTCTCCCTCCACCCCCACAAAGCTCTTTTTGTGGCCTCCATCTCTGCTCGGTCCAATTAAACACAGACAGGATGAGGGCATCACTTCACCCGCCCGCACTCTCTCTTCCTCCTTGCTTTCCTCTCATTAATCATTCATCCTTCCCAAGCCAAGCAGCTATCAGTTCTGGGGTGCGCGGGGAGAACCAGGGGTCAGGGTGCAGCGTCTTCAGCAAGGAGGGGTTTCCAACAATGGTCCAAACAGTCTCGGTAACATCACACATTTGCATTTGTGCCCTCATTGTTACTGGCATGTACATTTTCAGTTCATATTGATGACAGAATGGGAAAGTCCACCTGCGGTTAAGAAAAAATGACACAGGCACGATGAAATCAGCACTCCAGGTTCATATGAGGGTTGAGGTGTGCAGTTCCCATCACACGATGTTAAAAAGAAGGTCAAAAGTTTAAGAAGTCTTCAAAGCCCCCACTCACTCAACTTTTCATGTTATGTGTGGCTGGTGTTGTGCATCATTATGCTCCTGTGCGTAAGCATATGGCGACACAGATTTGTGTGGTTAGATAGATTTAAAAACATCCTCGGGCACAGTTCCCACGGGTGCATGAGTCTATCACATGTTGGCATGAAAAATAAGGTTAGGGTTGGTGTGAACTGTGATAATCAGATATCATATGCATGGATTTGTGAGGATATTGTTTGAGGCAAACTTGGTTTCCCTTTAGGAAGGATGATTCCCACACTTTCTGGTTAAAATTAAAGCCTTCGTTACTTGGAGAGTTTTGTAAGAGAAGCAGGCTTGATGTATTTTTATCTCTTTGGTTTAGGTGGTTTTCATCCTTTGTTTAGAGCTGTTCTTGTTGTCTTAAAAACAATAGAGCCATGTTTGCCAAAGTTATCAACAAAAAGACAAGTCGTAATGTCTTCATGTGGTGCAAGACAGCAAGAAAGTTAAGTGCATGCTTCATATAAACACATGATTCAAAGAAGTATGTGACTCAGCCACAAATCAAGAATTCTTCTACGTCAGAAGCTCCGGGCATAGATCTGACAGCTGCACTTTTAGTTTCTGCGGTTGGGTAAAGCACTGTCTTATTGAAACTGAAATGACGGATTTATAACAAGGTTGGGCAGAGTTTCAAAAAAGTTATTGCAATGGTCAGGTTTATAGGTCATTTACAATATACTGTACATGAAGTTTAGTTTACATTTACAATGTTCTATTCAATTGTACATGTACTATTTGTATCAACACCACATTATTTTTCCATTTTATGGCACAATATTCTTTGAAAATTGTAGAGGAATTAAAAATACTCAGAAGGTTCAGAGAGTGAACATTAGCCGGTTTCAATGTCCCAAACTTGCATGGGAAAAGTAATTTTATTTCCTTCATGTAAGACCCATCTTCTTGGAGTTGCAACATGAGTGAAAAGAGAGAAAAAGAAGAAATGATACTTCAAGAAGGGATAGTTTAAATATTGTCTGTGTGGTGGTAGACTACCAGACACACAAACATCAGGCATCTGTAATGGAAAAGCACTTGGTGAGGACTCAGAAGTTAGAGGTTATCTGAAGGTCTGGGGCTTCCTGTTTCCCATAGAGCCGTACAGCTCTATGTAGCTGACTTCTTATGTGGGCAGAGCTGGAAACCATGCAAGGAAGGGCACACTGTCGTGTGAGTCAAACTTAGTTCCATTTGTGGGACAGTAATGAGGGCATCGTAAGGTTAAAAGGTTGACGACCTCAAACACGCCTTTGCATGACTGATGCTGCTTTGCTGAAATAGACACGGTTTTTTGGTCAGAGCAAACTGATAATAATAAACTCAGGAAACATCTTAACTCTCTCCCAGCATGTTTCAAATACTGCTAAACATCTTACGGAAATAGACTAGAAAGAGAGAATTGCCGTAAAGTTTGTGGCAGTCGGTGTGATTGGACCTCTGTGACCTTACACAGAGTTGTCTGGTATTGCATATTGATGATAGAATGTCTCAACCCAAAAGACGGGACCAGCTCAGCACCACTAAAGCAATGAGCCACTCTCCCTCAAGGAATGCCGCTCTTCATCTGTCCTCCTATAGGATTACCAGGCAGGTTTCTTTGGAGGCTCAGGCTAAGCAAATCAGGAGCTTGCAAGTGCATGACAGGGTTAAGTGTGTCTGCTGATGTTGGGCTTAAAGCTTGGAGGCTGCCACTCCCCTGGTTGGGCTCATTCTCCAGATGCCAGGGCCCCTACGATCCAGCCTGGAACACGGTTTTTGATATGTCGTGGTGAAATATCCAATCCTCTTTACCCTACTTGGAAGCAAATCAACATGACACAACACTTGTGAGGGTACTGTAAAGGTACTTATTTAAGACAGTCACATATTTCCCACAGCTCCGTTGGGGTGGCCTCTGAGTAGACTCATCTGGAGATCCTCAGAGCGGAACAATCAAAGCCGTGCTGTCAGGGCAAACAGATAAGAGGCTATTTTGCTGTAGTGGGTGTTGAAAGTTCACATTCATCAGCACAAGTTGTCAAATGTAGAAATGGCACTTCGTGTGTACGTGTGTACGTGTATTTTGTCTTTTTATTATTTTCAGGAGATAGTTTCCACCTATAAGTGTCATTAGACTGGACTGGCATTTACTCCTTATTATTTCTTATGTCAATACACAAATAAGTATTTCTGTAAGTCTGGAAAGAAACGTTAAATTCTTAGAGGATAGAGGATGCTGTGGTGACATGCTGGGTGCTCACCTGGTTGATGGTAATCTGACCGGTGGACTTTAGGTTACAGGTTATCTGATAACTTTCATAATTGATGCAGTAACTGGCAGGTGTATATCCTGTTTTTACTGGGGGGGAAGTGTTCACAGAGTCTGTGTTTTGCAGATTTAATTTTGCTGATTGATGCCGGATCTCGTAGAAAAATATGTATTTTATTAGAGCCAACACAATATTTTATATCAATATAAATCAATTTAATAGCTCATTTAGTTATATTTAGTTTAATAAACCCTGCTGCAGATGCATTTAAAATTATGTCTCTGTGTATTTGCTTGTTTTGGTTGCACAACCTATTATTAGTGCAGTTTTCCCCCACAATTGATTCCAGTATTTTGCAGTAAAGTCACTGTAGTGAAGTTTTAAAGTCCCCCATATCCAGTTCATTTCTCTTTTCCTTTGTTAAGCTACATTGTTCTGTTCTTGGTCTTAGTAACAGATGTGGACCCCAGGGGTCAGATCTTGGCTAATGATTAGACAAATCTAAGGGAACATAAGCTAACCCAACAAAATCAATAAGGAGGAGAGTGCAGAAACAAATACAAAAGAAAGGAAAAAGGGGAAGTGATAGTTGGGAATGGAAGATTAAATAGTAAAAAAGATTGCAATACTTTTTAAGCGGCATGAGGGGAAGTACCAGAAGAATAAACCTTGCACACATATGCCTGGTTACTGTATATCACCTCCAGTCTTTTCATGTAACTTTATCCACAGCAGTGGCATTTCCACTGCACAGTTGGGTTGGTTTTGTGTTGGAGGTTAAAGTCGCCCCCAGAGTGACAGATGGTAGATCAGGCCCAGTGGGGAGAGAGGAGAGCGGGGAGAGAGGGCAAAGAGGCCGTCCCACAGTCACAAAAGTGTTTAGGGTCAGAGGTCAGGGAAGCATCTGCTCTGGCCTGAGGGGACATTGCGTCGCTGGGAGAGACCTGTTGCCGTGGTGGTGTGTGCTGCTGGTCTTTTCAACATGTGGGTAGATCTTTATCTCAGAATTGCCCATTAGCACAAAGAAAAAAGTCTGGGACGCACATAATGTTAAAATATCTTTGTTTCGTTACACTGAGTGACATTTCTAAATCACAACAGTGTATTTTTTTGCTTTAGTTTGATGAAAGCTCCCCAAATGCATTTACAATCTGCCAATTGTAGCTGTCTGGGCTCCAGTAGGGACACCCGACTGGTCTCACCTAACTAAGTAAACAATTGAGTTTTCCGCAGTCCTGTGCGACATAAGGGGAATGCTGTAAAAAGCAAACAGCTGGGAGCTGTAAAAATCCTCACAGGAGAAAAATGAGCAAACAGAGCGCCGAAAATCTGATCATGAGCAGAGGCAGAGACACAAAGAAAGCTAGAGGGAAAGAGGATGTGTAAAAGCCAAACAGGAACAGGTAGGAAGAGAGGAATTAAGAATGGATGGTGTGGTTGGGGGAGCTGAAGAGACAGAAGTTGCAACAGCTGACTTCACATGGGTTCTTTATGTCCCTGGAGGAGAGGTTGGCTTTTCAGCACCCCCATCTGAGAAGGGGACAGAGGGGAGGGCGAGGAGGGGAAGGAGAGGAGGGATAAGGGGAGAGGAGGAGGAGAAAGGAGGATGGGGGAGGAGGAGGAGCCCTGTCCAACAGCTGCCTTCATTAACATGCGCACCTGCTCCCTGTGGAGATACTAAGAGGCCAACAGATGCCCTTTCCTACACATAAACACCCATAGGCTCATGTGCACAACTGCACACTGTCACACAAGCCCCAATTCAAACATAAACACTTTTTTTTGCTGACTTTAAAATGCACCTTTACATGACAGATGGGACCTCACTGTTATCTATAGGCTGCATGTTAAATGAAGTCTGGGCATTTCAAAAGTCAGGGATCGGTATCATTGATTTTTTTTTTTATGGTTTTTATGCTTTTTTGATTAAATTGCATTTATAACAACAATAATATTTAAAAGATCTAATTGTGGTGCCAGGTCTTCATCTTGTTGGAACTTTGTGGCTTTAGCAGTAACTGTCCTTGTCTGGAGGGGTGCAGGGGGGACACCAGAGAGCTTGGGGCCTGAATGCACAACTTCATACGGGGCATCCATTGGCGGCTCTGTCCCCTTGATCTCTACAATCATTGAGAATGAATGTGGACAGCGTGGGGGCAAAAGGTAGATGGGAACAGGCTGTTACAGCTAAACTAAATTGTGGTGTCTGTTGTTCCAGCAGAATGTGTTTTCAAGGTTCTGAGAGACTTTAATCCAGAGAGACACACTAGAACAACATGCTTTCCCTGTCCCACTGCAATGGGACTTTACTAGGCGGGAAACTTTCTGTCCCCTTCCACTCCCCCAGTCCCCCCCTCTCCTATTCTTCTTCTTTTGTTCCTAGAATTCTTCCCATGATTTAGTGAAACATAGACCACGACTTTCTAATAACCACTGCTTC
Source organism: Craterocephalus amniculus (assembly GCA_036024015.1). Taxonomy (NCBI): domain Eukaryota; kingdom Metazoa; phylum Chordata; class Actinopteri; order Atheriniformes; family Atherinidae; genus Craterocephalus; species Craterocephalus amniculus. The sequence continues at coordinate 11,054 of JAVQJG010141051.1, forward strand.
TTCTTTTGATTGTCTTTTCCCAGGTGTCCCAGTGATTTTGTAGGCAACCGGTGCCAGTTTCCTAACCCATGTAGTCCTTCACCATGCCGCAACGGTGGCGAATGTCGTGCCATATCCCATGGCAACACATTTGAGTTCCACTGTGTGTGCCGCCTGGGTTTTACTGACAGACTATGCCTGACCCCGACCAACCATGCCTGCATGAGCTCCCCCTGTCGCAATGGAGGAACATGCGATCTGATTACTCTCACTGTCTTCCGCTGCCATTGCCCACCAGGGTGGTCAGGTATGTAGTTTTAGCAGCCTTAAGATATTTTGACATCAGTATTCTTTCCTGTCTCCAGTTCCACCCTTAACCATCCTGATTTACTTTCTTTTTATGTTGTTTTGCAGGCAAAACATGCCAGATACCTAACCCATGTGCTTCCAACCCATGTGCAAATGGTGGCCAGTGCTCAGCCTTAGATTCCACCTACAAGTGCAGTTGCCCGCCCAACTTTCATGGTCAAACATGCAAGCAAGACGTAAACGAGTGTGCCCAGACTCCTTCGCCGTGTCTTAATGGCGGCATATGTGTGAATGAGGTTGGCTCATATCATTGCCGCTGTTCTCATGAGTTTACTGGCCATCACTGCGAGACCCCTTACATGCCATGCAGCCCCTCGCCATGTCAAAATGGAGGTACTTGTGTGCAGAAAGGAGACACCATCTACGACTGCAGCTGCCTTCCAGGTAACATACATGGATTTAAACATAAATTAGAGGTTTAAGTGTCGTCAAAGTCTTTTTAAAGCACGTGTATCAGTTTTAGCTGGCTTTGGTAGTGATAAAACTTTTGTTTTCGTATTACATCAGTTGACCTAAAAAACTGTTGTTGTGGTAAAATCTGATTGGGAGGAGGTAATGATCTCTTGTCACCTCACTCCCCTCTTTCTGCCAGCCTCCACCGGCAGGATGCAGTCACACAGACGTTTCCTCCTGATAATCATCACCGAGCCCACAAAGGGGCAGAGATACACGCATAAACACAGATGTATAGATATACACAACCTATTCATTAGGTCACAGACTCATGAAATTATCTTGTGTTCACCTAAATAACAGCCAGTCTGTCTGCTGCCTTTACTTTGTTGTTATGCAAAGCTGCTGTTACTGTGTTGCAGTAACTACTGTTACAGCCAGGACACCAATACTCCTTAAACGTTTCACTTTCAAACCACTACATGTTTCTATTTTTCAGTTTCAAAAATGTTTAATGAATTAAACTATTCAAAGTTGTTTTTTTTTCCATTCAAAAGACTCGTATGTTACAATGACACCAGACATATCCAGTTATGCTGGAGCAGATGAGAAATAAGGGGCTGTTAGTCCTTGGAATCTCCTTTAATGTTTATGGCAAAGGAAATCTTATATGCTCTAAATTAAGGTGCACCATCACTTCCTCTACCAATCTTTTATGAGATAACGGTGTTGCCTTTATCCAGTTAAGTAGGATCAATCTCCTTGCTTGCAATGAAGAGATTGCTACTTGTTTTTCTTTGGACAAACATCAGTTGTGCTTCCCCTTGGTACCATAATGAAGATGGCTGTCAGAAGGCCAGGCTCCCTATCTATGATATAAATGGATGCAAAAGTTCTAAAAATTCTGGCTAACAACTCTTACAGTCAGTGTGTGTGTGAGTGGTTGTCTGTCTCTCCGTGTTGGCCCTGCGACAGACTGGCGACCTGTCCAGGGTGTACCCCGCCTCTCGCCCCTTGACAGCTGGGATAGGCTCCAGCACACCCGCGA
>JAVQJG010141074.1:0-15869 GCA_036024015.1 Craterocephalus amniculus
TAATGGCTCATTCTATGGATGCTCTTGAGTACTTATAGTGACTAGTTATATGGCTGCTCGTAAATACCCATAAACACATATTATGGAGTATGAGGGCACTCATAGTGCATAATAATACACACTTCAGAGCATTATAATGCATTATAAGTGCTGTCATAATGCATTATAATGTGGGCTTCAAACTTTTTTTTTGTAACATTGATAATTTAACCTCAGTTAAACTGTTTCATAAGAATATGCAGTCTGAATAACTTTTTATCCAGCATCATTTTCAAATAGCTGTAGTTTCACATCTGCAGACATAAATCCACCGCTTTATGTAAATCTGGACAGAATCTAGGGGTAATAAACATCTGTTCAAGATAGTTGTTTTAAAGTGTCGGTGATGTATGTGATACATATACCTGAGTCAGTTTAAGGTTTTTGTGAAAAAGAAATCTACAGGAATATAAATTCTGTCAGCATGCAGTTGTGAAATTAAAATGACCTTTCTAGAAGTCATAGTGCTGCATGTTGTTATAACCAAAATGGCAGACGGCAAGTTAATTGAGGGCCGCACAGCTTTACAGACCTGAATGTGTTTTACTGGCATTGTTGGATCTGGTAGCATTGTTCAACAAATTCCTAATGGAATATGAGATTTCCCAGAGCCTCCTGGGGCCTGTTTTGTTTTTGGAAAGGCTCTTGGAGAAAAGAGGGGAATTTTTATAGGCTGAGCTCTTATATCCAGTTACAGAATGTAATTGCAGTGGGACGTCCACACAGAGATCCTGGTAGCCTGATGGATGTCAGACCCTTGCCAGTTTGTGAAGAAAGCAACAGAAATGATTGCAATCTTGAGATGTAATGCTTCATACAAGTTTGTTATAACTTCTGGCTGTGTCCAAGATTTTAAACAGTCCACTCAGTACAGATCATAATTTTAGACAAACAAGCCAGTAAAACATTAGCTACAAGCAACCACGGGCTGGATGTGATCCACAATGCTCCACTGCTTTTACTGCAATATATTTGTACTCATGGTGAGATGAAATGTTTTGCTCAAACATTAGTTATATCTTGTTTGTGTAAGCAGCTTTTGATAAAGAAAATAAGTCCTATCTAATGGTCATCAATTAACCGGTAGGCATTAGCTTCAGTATTTGCCACCAGTACTTTAATATTAATTAAGAGCACTAAATGTTGCGACTTTACTGCCAAAACTGCTTTCAGGTGAACGATTTGTGTTTCAACATACATTTTAATATATTGCTAGAGTAATTCATATTAAGGAATTCATGTTAAGGAATTACTACTTAACATGGAAGGACAGCTGTCCTTGTACCGTTAGCTGTCTATATGCTGAAACTATCCCAAGTGGAGCATAGAGCAGGTGAAATGATTCACGTTCCTTCTCTGCCTTACTTGCTAATGCTGGAGATCTGAAAAACAACACAGAGAGCGCCTGTGATGAGATGGCAAACTACTGTAGTCCGCTGCAGATTAAGACGGAAGCTGAGTCTGTGTTGGATCAGGTTTTACAGAGGAAACGTAAGAATCATTATTCTTTATTTGTCACGTAAATATGTGAAACTCCTTATATGTAGCAGCTGGTTTTTTTTCTTTTTTTTCTTTGGATAAATGTGTGGATATTCCCCTTCCAAACCAGAAAAATCTGTGTGTGTGTGTGAGGGAGCGAGAGAGATGGATTCCTGAGCTGTGGATCCATTGTTGGCTTCTTCAGTATTTACTGATGTTATGGAGAGATCACTGGAAAGTTTGGTGGGTGTTGCGCTGAAACTTTTATGACTAATGCATGGAAATGGAGTTGAAAATTTGCCAAGCCTTTCTTTGAGGTCAACAGATTATACTCCAAGGTAACGTTGAAGCCATCTTTAGATTCCATTAGGAAAAGAAATCTGTCCACTCATCTCACTGTCTCCAGAAAGGATGGGAATGCTGAGTTTGATGGCCGGTGCTTTTTAGTCTCCTATTTAACACAAATCACTGTAACAGATTAAAGGAGAGTATTGATGTCAGGTTTGTCTGTGACCATTTAACGTGATACAGAAGGCATGTATGACAGACTTTCTGTGATGTGGGATGCCATACAGCCCTCTCTTTGGAAACATGAGTTATGTGTCTGGAAGTTAAACGTAAAAGGTCATTCAGTGTTATAAAAACATTTTTTCTCTCAGGGCACAATCCCTTATCCCTGTCTAAAATACATCTTTATAGAAAAGATGGAAAAAGGACTTCATTGACTTGGCTGCTGTTCAACTTGTTTTCATTCTGCAGTTCCGTCAGTGCAAAGAATTACCAACAAATTCATTTTGCCGACCGTGTGTGTCACAAAATTGCTTGATTACAACTAGTTCAGCCAACTGCTGTCATAATTGGTTCAATTCACCCTTATAAAAACAGCTGTATGAGGGATAATACTGTAAAGACATTTTTAACATTTCTTGCTATTTTTCCTTTCCCAACATTTCACATGTGACTGCCATCCCAAGTGACACTGTGTCATCTTTCATTAACCCACATGCAGCAGGAGAGCACATTAAGGTCATTTTATTGGGCTTGAAGCAAAGGCGTGGAGCTCACAGTCACTGCAGTCATCAGGGTTTTAAAAGAGTCTTAGACTGCAGCAGGTGAGTTCCAAGTATCTGTTTCTTTTTTTTAACCAAACTGTTAAAGGGAAAGATCTTTTACATGGAAACTCTTTTACATGAACAACTCCTACAATACAGTGATGTAGCACCATATGCAGTCTGTATGAAGAGTAAATAAAGGAGGAAAACAATTTGAAGTTATTGTTTTGTATCACATTTAACTGCTATAAAACAGATGGAGCTACATCATGAAACCCAAACTGCTATGATGTGGTTGTGACCACTGACACACTTCAGACTGATGTGTTCTCCGATGTGCATTGAGCCACTAATTTGCTCATTTTGAAAGATTTGGATTGACAACCTGACTTAAGGAGCACTTATTAAACAGAATATCTAAAATGTTTAGAGGATACCAGCAGAACTTTTCTTCTTCTTCCCTCCATCTTTCCCATCACTGGAATGTTTAGCGTTCAGCTTAGAGCTTAGAGTGATCTGACTACTGCTTTACTGGATTCTTCCTCTTCCTTTTAGATTTTACCATACCGTATTATGCTTTGATTGTTGACTGACAGAGGCCGGCGCAGATTCACTTGTTACAATATTTTATTGTTTATAAAATGTAGCTGTATATTTGATGATGTGTAATTTAATGGCATCAATAAATGCAAGCAAAAAACATCAAATCACTAAATTTTCATTTGTCACAGCACTGTTTGAGCAACTCATTGTAATTATGGTCAATTTACAAATCCCTAAAAATGATTAATTATTTAGCTATTTAATTTCATGCATACCCACTGGCTCAATGAAGTGGATTTTAAAACATGCACATGTTCACTAATTCTACTGGATGATTAGTTGAATAATTGGAGAATTAAATAAGAAATAACATTTTAAAATGGAGCAGAAGCAATTATGCTTAAAAGTTGAGCAGTTTTTGTACAACATGCAACATGACTAAGTAGCAAAACTGCTTTCTGTAATGGTGATGAATAGATCTGCTGATACAAGCTGAAGTTTTAATGGCTCTAAAGTGTAAATCCATTAATTGTAAACGAGAAAGGTATAGGAGGAGGTTGGGATTACAATTTCAGTTTTGTATTGAACCAGGAAATAAATGATCTTGACCAAGGATGGAGACACCAGATTTCACACCATGACCAATAAGTGTAAAAAATGCTCGGCTCTAAGACTCGCATCCAAGTCGAGAGCGCATTACCCAGACGAGCATGTCGGCTCTAATCCCTCGCTGTCTGGAAGCGCTGACCTCCTTTGTTCAGTTGATGGCTTATTACCAGTATTGATTTTGGCTTCTTTATATTACAGACTTCCTGCAGAGAGCCAGATGACCCATGCACATATCAGCTACCGTCAGCCACAGAACACCAACAAATATAATCAATTCAGCTCGCTCAGAATTAACTGTTTTTCATTTAGATTTTCTTTAAAGATGGAAGGATGAGCAAGTAACTGAAGGCAGAGCTGGATTTAATCTCTTTTGGTGTGATACTCATGGATCTTTGGGCTTTTTGCCTTTTTTAGTCATCAAGCTGAAGAAACTTCTTTTTTGAGGACTTCATTTCATCGCTGGCAGTTGGATCTGAGGTCTGTGTGGCTGGAAGATCATGTAAGTCTTCAATATTGTTTGTTTTAGAAGTTGAGTTTATGGTCATGTTGGATTCAAATCGGTGATAAAACTGAACAAATGCCAGCTTTTTCCCCATTCTGGTGCATTTTTGGTATTTGTTTATTCCAGATATACCTGACTGTGCACATTTCTTGAGTGTAATTTAAATATTTTATCTCTTAAGTCGCGGCTTGCACACAGAGTTATTATTATTGCACATCATGTAAACATGTCTGACAGTGTGTTGTGTCATTTATCATTGAAAGAAGCTCACAGCTGTCCTGCAACTTTAACTGTTTTTGAGGAGCTGAAAATAGCAGCTGGCTTATTTGTCAGCACATCTGCTTCAGAAGATCAAAATCCACATTGAAGGCATCTTGCATCCAAACCACCCCCCCCCCACCCACCCCCAATCCCCTCGCTGTCAGAGATGTTTGTGTTTTCCTCTCCATGGTTTTAGTGACATAAGTTGCATTCTCCTGGAGATGGTTGTCAGTTTGAGGTAAACAGAAACTGATGTTAAACATAAACTATAAAAAGTGTCATAAGGTTACTTCTAAGACACTCCAGGGAACCTGCTGCAGGGATCTTCTCAAAGCAGAAAGAAGCTTGTTATGACGCTTAAACGTGAACATGTGGAGTTGTGACCTTGCTTTGAAAACAGAACTGCAAACAGTTGAAATGGTTTCTACAGAACAGATTTATTTCTACAAATATCTAATCCATGGAGCAGCTGTTGTATGTTTGCAGTATTTCTCAGTTGTCATGTTCCTACATCAGCCGTTAGGTTTACAGAAATGTTTCACTTCAGTCGGCGTGTCTTTTGTTTCAACACAATTTAAAAATGAAAACGTTTAGAATTTTATTTAAATGTTTCAATCGGGCAAAAACCATGATATATTCATGCAACAGCTGTCCATTTACGCCTTTAAATATCAAACTACTTATCAAAGTTTAATTGTGGCCTTTATGTACTGATTACATAATTGATTTTCATTTAATTGTAATGTAATTAAAAGGGTGGAAAGATCAGCTGGTGGTTCAAATTGCTGCAGCTCACAATATATCAAGTTAAAAGCAGGTTGTAGAACAAAAAATTGTTTGCTCAGTTTTGTCTTCCATGGCAGAAATTACAGATTAATAGCTCCAAAACTCTTCCACTGATTAAATGTAAACTTCTTCTTCAAAAGCAACATTGTCTTTTTTTCTTAATAAAAGAAAAAATGGTTTCTTTCCATGGTGCAGCTCATTGAGATGAAAGAATCTGTGTTCATGTTGGAAAAGAACCTCGACACGATATTTCCACCGAAATGAGTCTGTTTGAAAATTGGGACCTTTTTTATTTTCTCTGAGGGTGGTCACCAAGACGGAGGTATTTTGTATTATTTTATTTCTAAAATGGTTTTTTGAGCATATTGCACCACCAACAGGAGGCTCTGGGTAAGACCAAGGACTTGCTGGATGCACCATTTCTCTTGTCCTTTACGGGCAGACTACATGTATTTAGAAATATACATCTAAACTTTTCCAAATGTATCTGTGCCATCCTTCTTAATGCAACAATATCTGCAGACACTGATGTGGAAAATTGCTTATTTAGCTGCAGTTAAATAATCTGTATGAGCCAAGTTCAGAGAAAATAGCATTAGCATACAAGCTCAGTATTCGGTTTGCTTCTGATGGTTTAAAGCCTTTTCTCTAAGGTTTTCATGTGACTCATCAGGCTATGACGCTGTTTTTATACTGTAACTCAGACAGGTCTGAGGGACAAATTTCTTCCACCAGATTTTCAAACTGCTGAACATGTGACTTCATACATGGATGAGCTTCATTTGTGTGCAGCAGGAAGAAGAGTGTTCTCCCTTAACCACAGTCTCTGGTGTGTCCGGTTTGTGTGCCTGTGTCTGTGTGATGGATTGTTACTTTATTGCAGCAAAGCTTGATTTAGCAATGGCAAATGTAAACTAGAACATCAAAGTTTTGATTCAAACCATCTTTTACAGGATTCACCTACAAAACAACAGCTGTATGGAAATTTTCCTCACAGCAGCATCTCAGATATGCTTGTTTATGTTACCAAAAAAAAAGTCACAAATGAAAAGAATCCCCAAAGTTGTCACGTTTCATCTCTCAATTCCATCATCAGCTGCTATCCTGCTTCCAACCCAGCCGTTTGAAATTAATGAGTCATTCTGCAGAAGTTAAAAGAAGCTGTTGAACCCCAAAAACCGGGACCGCAGTTTGACACCCTCGGCTATATCATTATTTGGGAGGTGTGGGATCTGAAGTCTTTATTCTGTATCCTCCACTCATCTCATTTCATCTCGTCATTTTTATTCTTTGTAAGCACCAACAATTCCTGAAACTTTTTCTATTTAGAGTGAGTGTGTGGTAAACTTCAGCTCCTCAGTCTTCATATTAACGGCAGTTAAAGTTTTGAGGATAATGGCTTAATTCCTACGAAGTAAAAACGCATGCATGGGTCATGTTGATATTCGCACACACAGCTGGATGATAAAGCAAGCTAAAATCCATAACACAGGAGGAGGTTTGAACTTGGCTCCATCAGTGCAGTCTGACATCTATCCATGTTAAAACAAATGTTTAAATATTCAAATTTCTCAATTTTCAGCTGCATTTTCATTTTTACATCAGATCTGTGCAATAGAAAATGTTTGTGTTTGTGTTTCTGGCTAAATGATGCACTTTATGCTCCTTATTTTCCTGTGTTTTGTCTCAAACTTGTAGGTTTCCTGAGATCAGGTTCTGAGATCCTGTTTGAAAAATATTGAGTAAAAATCTAAAACATAATTTTTTTTAGATGAATATGGTTGACGGGCATATTTAAAAAATAAAATCTTTTGTTTTCAGTTTAGTTTTAATCTTTAAATTAACAACGAACCAGTAACAGGACAGCAGGCAGAACTCCCAACGAACAGCCTGAGGGATCCCATCTGTCTCATGTAAATTGCAGCAAAGGGGTCTAATATGTTTTCTGATTACATTCCACTTACTTTCCAGTAATTAATCCTACTAATGGACACTTGGTGCGGCGAAGTTTACCTTAACACACACTGTTTATCCGGTAGCTTGAGCTGAACCAGTTTTCCAAGCAGCATGTCAAACACGGCGTCTTCAGCTCTCCACTTGCTCGCTGTGTGCACAGCGGCTGTTTCTTTACCGGCTCCTTGGATGTTTTGTTTGAACTGACTTGTAGTTATCCCTCTGAAACCAGATATCTTTGTCTCAACTCATTTATGACAAGTGGTTATGGTGGCTAGATTAATCAAGTGTCTTTTTCTTTGGCAGTGGAGGTCTTTTAAGACATCATGAAGATGTTTGAAACAATAACAGTGAAGTTTTTAAGTGTCCCATTTAGTATTACTTTGGATGATTGAAGTACTGTTTATAAATCCCAGCTGAATAAGTTTTAGGTGATGTTTCATCGTTTAATTCTGATGACGTCAACCACGTTCCTCCTAATATCTACAATAAAGGTAAACATTTGAAAATATGACATGTGGGTATGAAATAACTGAGTCAGCATCACAGCCTCATGCAGCTGTTCACTCTACAGTGGCATGAATGTCTTAAGTTTCCAAATGCATCACCAGGAGAAGAAAAAAGGCTCAAGACGTCTGCGGTGCTGATGCTTGGGGAAGGTGGGTGTGAATGATTCTGCATGGAAAACTAATCAAGCACCTCATTGTCAGAAATAGTGAATCATGATATTTCATTGTTGCTTGTATGGAAACTAAAAGCAGAGAAGCTTCTGGTCCTCATCTGATTGGATGTTGGAGTGAAAGGTGTTAATATTCTGTAAGCTTGCAGCAGAGGCCTTACTGAGTGGGATGCAGCTGTGATTATGTTAGACAGTGATGATGCTGACAGTGATATGCGATTTGGTACACTGCACTTATATGTCCATACAAACGGAAGCTGAAAACGGTCATGCTCACGTTTTTTTTCGTCAACGTTGTCTCGTGATAACGGGATAATATTTATTTTGGGAAAAACTATGTTTAGATGTTGTGATAAAGGGATATTTTTTTTCGTTATCTCAAGGTAGACAAATATTCGTTATCTGACGAGACAATGAGGTGACTGATTCATCTTACCGTGTTTAATAGTGTTGTTCACAAGTTCAGGGTCTTCGTTAGTTTCTTAGTCTTAAAACCTCAATAACAGACTCAAGCTCAAAATGTCCAGTGCATCAGATCAATGGTCCTCACCAAATGATGTTTCTATTTGATGGATGAATTCAAGTTTAACACAGACAACAATCATCTCGTGATCTCGAGAAAATGACAATTATCCTACTAAAACAAGAAAATGGTCTTCGCAATCTTTAGATAACGAGAAATTAACTCGGGATAATCACTGGAAAAAGTATGAGGGGGAATATGAGCACTCTCAGTTTCAGTACATTAACTCCAATGATTAAAAAAATGCTTAAACATTGAATGCAAACACTTTTATTCAGATGGACATCCAATGACTGAATCACTTCATTTCTCTGCACCAAGCAAACTTTATGGTGGTAATCGGATTGTGGGAATGGACAAGAAGTTTTTAATGTATATTTTCAGTATTTGCTACTTATCAAACCAAACATCTGACATTCTGACCCACCTTGAAATAATGAAACCATTTTATATGATTTTTTTTAGCTGGTCAGGTGATGATCATTTTATGCTTCACAAAAGATTGAATGAACTTTGTAGTTTATTTCCCCTCCCTCACTGACTGATGATACCCTTTGGCTTGCAGTAGCATTGCAAATATCCACGACAGATAACCCGTACAGTACTGGGACTCTGCATGCTTCCTCTGTGTTATGATTGTTCTAAGATGATTTGATTAAAAGAAATATGAAATTGCTCTGCTAAGGAATCTATCTTTAGGGCTGGCCAATCTGACACTCAATGATCAAACCTCACTGAACTCGGACGACAAGAAGCAACTCAGTGGCTGACATGGATGGGAATGTGAAGGATTAAAGTGTCTCCAGTGCATAAATTAAGCCTCTAATACTGTTTACTCAACAGTCCATATGCATTTGTGCAGTTTAGCTAAACTATTTAATCATACTGGTGCAGTACTGAGGCTTCAGCAAATTATCAGCATGAACAGTTTCACACAGTGCACAGCCTTGATTTTAAGTCTTTAAACAGATGATTCCAATAAAATATTTCATGCAACCAATTCCTTAACTCCGTATTAAATATAAAGATTTTTAACAGAAACGATTGGTTGCAAATGTTTTAACTTAAAATAGGATGGGTTGTCTTCTGGGTGTGGACTCTGCTGGTTTGAAACCGAACTGGTTACCCACTTTTGTGCACCAGAGCTGGGGATGACTGTTATCGGGGGCCAGCTGGCTCACCTGCACATCGATCAGTAACAGGCTGCAGTCTGTGCTGAAATACTTGAGTTTCAACAGAGGATTTATAAAAGAAATCAGTCTTTAGACAGTTTAGTTACTGATTTATACATTTTTTGCAAAAATATTTGGTGTAAATCTTTTTTTCCCCACTAAAAGTTGCTCTAAATTTTCCAAATAATCCTCACATTAAGTTTTGTTTCACACTTAAATATAAGTAAATATTGTAAACTTACCATGGAGACTTGAGACTATTCTTCAACCCTCGCTGTGGAAGATGTCACAGGAATGAGAACAATCAACTTCATGCTCCCACGCATTTTCCATATGTCCCTGTCCAAGGGGAGACTGCAGAGATCCAGCAGCTGTGCGAATAAAGGCACTAAGTAGCTGCTAACAAAGGCCAGACTGAGCAACCTCTGTGAAGACCGGCCATCTCCCACAGTGGGCAGATGTCAGCTGGATGGAATGAGGCAGACCTGGAAACCAGGGAGGGCCTGCTGGAAGCACGGCTTTGCAGAGAGCCGCTGATATAACTTATCCCAGACTGTTTCTCACTGCAAGTTTCAGTCATGATAAACAGCATGTGGACAATATGAGCTGCAATGATGAGACTCAGAATGGAAATAACTGAAATGAGGATTTAAGAACCCACGTTTTTTTTATTTATGCTTAAGAAAATACTGTGCGGTTTCATGACTCATTATTAATATGTGGTTTCTTACAAGATCCCATCAAGTTGGGAACAAGTTCCTAATTTTAGAGGCAAATACTCGAGACAGAAGTTTCACAGATCATATTCTGCAGTAGTTTTCCATTAATGTTTCCTGCATGTCAGTAGAACCGACTGCTTTGGTTAATGCTGTTTTTCAGGAAACAATACCTAAATTTCCTCAGTATTTTTGTCAAATGATAAATTCAAAGTTTGGTTTTTATCACTCTAATTAAAAAAAAGTTAGTCCTTTGTTTTAGTTTTGCTCATGTTTGTTCTTCTACACATCCATCCATCGATCCACTGTCTAGACAAGGCTTGCTGAATGGGTAATCGTAGTCATTAAAAGAATTTTGTGTTGCTGAGTAGAACAGGGTTGTTTGTGTTTAAGATGCACAAATGAATAAAATCGCATTATTTACAAAAAACTAACCTTGCTGGATAAAATAATATTTTGAAAAAAAAGGATTTGGTGTGTAAATTCCCTGAAAACCAGTTCCAGTCATTAATGGGGGAAACGGCTGCACTATACAGTATTCTATATTGTTACTAAAATTAAATGTTTGTCCTAATTTGAGGCAGTCTTTCCAATATTTAAAACCTGTTGAAATAAAAAAATTGGATTCACCTCCTTGCAGCTCAGACATGTTGGTTATTTATGCATCAGATGCTGCATTGTGCTGTGTAAATACTCTGAACGGAGCTCAGACTCTGCAGGACTGCAGCTGGCAGGGAGCGAGAGAGGATTACAGTCTAATGCAGTGATTTAAACACCATCAGAGACCTCTGGAACAAGAACTCGACAAGATATCTGAGCTGACACATTCGCAGCTTCAGTCTGGGTGACTTTTGTCACTTGGTGGGTGTGCTGCTGTGTTTTGGGACAATGTGTGTTGCTGGTTCAGAAATCTTTCAAATCTGTGTTGACAGGAAAAAAGGCAAAGCTTCCCCCGGCCTCTTGAGTCGGCAAGCTGTAGCGTTATTGTTAAAGTCTTATCCAGATTTGTGACAATCAGAAAAGTTTAAAAGTTCCTCCATTCGTTTTTTTTTTCTTTCATTGTTTGCAGCACAACTTCTGAGGATATTTAGAAGTTAAGCAATCATGGCAGAGGTGACAACTGTTTTAAAATTTAGCTGGGGAAGATATCTGTCCCTGAATTTTCTCTGGGGCTCTTGAAAAAGTGTCTTTACTTTAATAACCCCAGAAAATCTTGATAATGATTACTGAGGCGTGCAGCAGTGACAAAAGACAATCCCAGTGCAGTTACTGCTCATCTTCTATTTCTTTGTCTTGCTTTAATTGACAATAATAATTCAGTAAGACCAGTACCTCAGGAAATGAACTTATCAGAAATGAGGATGAAGCTCTCCTGGGTGAATTGGACTGTGTTTTATCACCACATCAACATTCACATGTACTGTTATTGGTTTTTCTTATTAACTGCTGCTGGTCTTCAGTCCAGGCTGAAATATTTCAACAAAATAAGGGAGAGATTGGGATTTCATTTTGTTCCCAAGTATTTGTAGATGTTCGGAAACTACTTACCGTGAAGCTGCTTAAACAACAAATCTTGAGAGCAGTAATTGTGTTGTCTCTGTAAATGCATTTCATTGATTACAAAACAGAAATAATTCCTGTTTTGTATTCTGATTTGATGAAGCTGAATTTCCAGGCTTCTGTACCACATTTCATAGATGCTGCAGAGATGTTTTGGCCAGTGTTGGCTCTCTGAGTCTGTAGTTTAATGAGGCACAGCAGGAGCTACAGCCACTCCTTCTCCAAGTGTTTAACAATGGCAACAAATGATGCTCAGCTTGTTAATTTGGGTTGACCTATTGGCAAAACGAGTTATATCAACCAACAGCAATGGCCAATATTTATCTGCTATGTCCTGGTTGTGTTGTATTGACTTTGCCCTGAAACTATTTAGATTTATTTCCTTTGATTTGTGTTGTCCAATTAAAATGAAAATATTGTCTGGTCTTTTAAGCAGTAGATCTTTTTGATGAGAGAGGTTATGTTTAATACATTTACCTGGATGAGTTTGATTTAAAAAAAAAATCATTTGAAAGTACAAGAATGGAAAGATGGTGTTAAAGTGCGTAAAAACTTTAGCAATTCTGTTTTATGATGCATGTCTCATTATTTTAGGCATGAAAAGGAAGATGCATGACGAACGACTCGTGTCATGATCCTTCCACTCCTGCTTTAAAGGGCTGATAATTTTTTTTAAACAAAGTTTATTAAACTTTTGGGTTTCTCTGTATATTTGTTCTCAGTTTTGTCTTTGGTGATTTCATTGCTCTGTAATTGTGTAATCCAGCTTGGGCTTTCCACTGAGACCCATATGAAGTGGCAATTTAAGCCACTAGGAGGCTTTGGGTTCTGTTTCAACAAGTGTCTAGTGTGTGTGTGTGTGCGCCTGACGGGTAAAAATCCTGCAGTGGGACACATGAATGCTGTTGGAGCCATGACCTGGCTTTGGTGAGCTGCAGGTGCACAGCAGAGAAGCAGGTTGTTTCACACTGAAAATCCAAAAGGTGCCAAATTGCATTTCATTTGTTGACAAAGATCTAAACCGGTTTCCTTTGCGACTGTCACCATAAAAACAAACTAAACTGTTGAACAAACTTTTGTTGAACTTAAATTCATTTACTGAAGTGTGTAACCCATCAGTAGTTACCTGATGGGTTTTCCAAAGGATAGGCTCGGGGTTGAGGTGAGGGTGAATGACGGTAACTTTAATGGCTTCCTGAGGACCACTTGCCCAGAGATCCAAATATAATCTAAAGGGGAAAGATCACATCTAATCAGGAGGATTTTTGTTTTTTGCTCAGAACAAAAACGGCTGAAATTTGTTTAGTTTTAGGTTTCTTTTAGCTCACATCTGGATTAATAATTTCCTTACGATGTGAAACAAGAACAAAGTGCAAACGTCTTTTTGGAGGGGCACAGTGTAATTTCATCACAGCTGCATTAAACATGGAGATGAATCATTGATCTTGTTTAGGATTTTGGGTTGTGTGCCAATCAGAGCTGTTTGCAGAAGGTCACATTCAGCACTGATCATTCAGCAGAGTAATTCCAGTCCTTTTAAACTGCTGCCTCAACATGCACACCCCCTAATCTGTAAAGGGCTCCTGCTCATTAGGGCTGCCATGCTGAGGCAACAAAGGGAAGTGATCTGTGTGCAGTTTGTGGTTTTGGTGGAAGATGCCCTCATTTTCAATAAGCAGCTCTCTGCGTGTTGCTGCTTAGCTGCTGGAACTGAGACGTCTTCAGAGCCTTATTAGTTCATGTTTGTGGGAGCCGGGACATCTCTGGTCTGGTTAGTATCAGCAGATGGCCTGTGGCTGACTCACACTCTGAAGATGTAATGTCCCACATGACAAGGCATGGCTCTTTCTTTGTCTGTGCCACAGCTCTTTTGATGCTCCCTCAGGTTTTTGTTGTTGTTTTTGTTGTTTTTAAGCAGAGATTTAAATTTTTTGTTTGTTTTTTATCCTGTAACTTACTGTCATTACTTTACTTTGGGAATATGTTTTGTCCTTTTCCATCAGTAGACCAGCTGTAACCATTAAACAAATCAATGGTAAGTGTCATGACTGTAAGACTTATAGTGGGTCGTGAAAACTAATGAGGTCATCTAAAAGTTAGCCTCTCTGTGTAACTGTTTACAACCTACTGAGTGCTTGTTGATAATAAATCCAGTGGCCCCTCTGGAAAAACCTCAAATCAGGGATAAGATTCCTTAGATTGTTAAACTATTATTTCATTGTTATGTTTAGAAGTAAATAGATTTTGAAACTAACACTGATTAAAATGCCTATGGGAAGTACTGAAGCCTCTTGGGAGTTGTTTTTTTTACAACTCTGGATTAAAGTGGATTTGAGGTGGTTGGATGTAAGAGACAGATTTAGGTCTTACAAGACCAGAGTCTGTCATCACAGAACCATTAAAAGAGAGATGCAGACAAAAGCACAAAGAAGATAAATTAAAAGGAAGGAAACTTTTACACAAAAGAATCCCTGCCAGTCTGCACAATAAATGAGAACCAGAGTGGTCGTCAACTAATGCACAAGAGTCTTTTTTTTTTCTTCTACAACTGCTCCTCATGTCAGTTACATGCAGACTGTTTCCGCTGTTACCTAATGTCAAGGGACTGATGTGAAAATCCTGCAGCCTTATAATGTCATCACTGTGACTGGCTGTAAAAATGATAGAAAAAATATGCATTCACCATTGGTATGTTTGGTGTTTGTATTTAGAAGCAGTTTATTGTATATTTTCTCTTACAAATGCCCTCTATGCACAGCTCCACTACTTCCTGAACTGAAGGGAGCGCCTTTGTTTCCTGTCTTTCATTATTGGACAGACTGATTATTCCAGGTGTGCCCGACCTCATTAAATGGCCAGACACAGCTGGATTAATCAGTTCGTCCAGTAATGAAAGCCAGGAAACAAGGAGTAGTCTTAAGTTCAGGAAGTAGTGGAGCTGTGCATAAAGCCCATTGTTTTTTTTTTTAATGTAAACTCAACAAAAAAAAAAACTAGCGAAAACATGAAACAAGTAAAAATTACTTACTAGCAATTTAGGTCATATCCAGACATAATTGTACCATCTGTTATGATTAAAAGTTGGTGTCTTAACTAAGTATTTGGACAAATCTTCTTAATTTGTTTCTGTCAGACAGGTTTAATCTTTTCCACTGAAGCGTGATGAACAGGATGCCGGCACAGAACGGATAACTCCATATGCACAATGACAGGACTTCCAAGTCATGGCATGACCCTCTGACCAGCAAAGTGAACACAGTGTACGACACATGCACTGCTCAGTAATTATGCAGTTTGACAAAACATTAACTGATGTGTGGATATAAGACAGACAATCTTTTAGTATTTATTTAGCCCTTTTTAATGTAAAAAAATCATAATATGATAAGAGATATGTTTTTATTGTAGAGCAATAAAAACAATTGTTGTGTTCCAAGGTCTGACTAGAGAACTTGACTTTTCTTTGGGCTGTTTCTGTGACCTGGTGGAAGCCACATGCTAGCATGACTTAATGGATCCAATGAATGTGATTCATAAAAAGGAATTCCTCTGAACAAACTACCTGTTCAATTTTAGACAATTTAACACAGATTTAAATCCACAAAATGCTTTCCGTGTGAATGCAGCATGTCAAAACGGTCATTTCAACGAAGAGAGATGCTCATGCCTATGGGTGTTAAGTTCATCTCTGAATTCGGTGTTGGCAGAAGTAGAATCATTATTGTAAATTAACATAATGACACTGTCAAGCTGCTTGTTTTGTTCAAACTCATCCAGAAACACGGTAATAATTGTTTTTTGGTAACAGTGTGTGATCTCTTAACTTTCCTTTAGAAGAAACTTTCTGTTTTAAGTTTTAAAAAAAAAAACAACATAGTATTAAAGGAACTATACCTGATATTATTTTAATCTTTCTAAGAAAAATGGTTTTCTACGTGGTATAGTATGTGGTAAAAGGGGTAATTTCATTACAATTAATGACTCATTGATTGCGC
>JAVQJG010141076.1:0-10631 GCA_036024015.1 Craterocephalus amniculus
CCATTTGTGAAGTGACCTTGAGCTTCAAGTGACTTGTATGCTTTGAATTCTTAAAACGCATTAGCACAGACACCAAACACAAGATAGTTTGTAATGTCCACAGATGAGGTAGGAGGCAGTAACGTTGGGTCGGAGCTCCAGTCTCCACTTCGGAGGTCGTGAGGATCCACATTGTTAATGTCCAACAAGCTAGACATATAACGGCCCATGGCTTCCTTTGTTTTTCCCGGTAAGGACTTTTCTCATTCTTCTAACTTTCCCCCATATGGCCAGTGAAACAAACTTACTTTATCTGATTAGCTTTGTTGTGGTGGCTAACACGGACGTTCTTCCACAGTTTTTTGAGAAATGCTAGTGCTTGTTGTTTGAAATAGTACAAGCATATTTTTACCCTTTTGATTTGCTTTCTATGTTCAATTGTGAATCAAATATTGGTTTATAAATTTGTGGAATGTTAGTGTCCCCAGTTTATTTGATGAGATCTATATATCAATCCTGCCAAAATCTTAGTTGATTTTTAAAAACATTGTTTCAGTGACAGTGCCAGTGTATTTGGAAATTGCAGCCCTTTGCTGCACACTCTGCTTTTAATACCAAATGTGACTAAACGGTGAGCAGATTTATTTGGGAATATAAACAGTACAGCCCTATATCCTTAAAGAGAAATCCATGACCTGCCCTTGAATGATAATTCTTGCAGATGCACCTGCTAACAGAAGCCTTTTAAACAATTTTGCACTGGCAGCAGGAGCATGTTTCCCCTCGGTGCAGTAAGGTCTACGTTCAGACTCTCATCACTTAAGTAGATTCAGTAACTGCTGCCTTCTCCCAGGTCACAGAGGATGGAATCAGATTTGTGCCAATGAGATCAAACAAATCAGCCTTTATACTGCAATAACATGAAGAACTGGCATCCCACTGTGTCCTTTAGACGGTTTTGGGTCATACTTTCTTATAGGCGCAAATTTGTGCTAAAAATCCATTTCTGTTGGTGTTGCAGGAGGCGAACTCTCCCATTGAGACTGAGTGAGCTGGTCAAACTGATTAATGGTATCTCTCTATATAGGAGAGATGTTGCTGTCAGTTTTAGAGCTTCCATTTGAGGCATTATAGTCAATTTTTCAAAACATAAAGCAGACGGTGAGCTGTGCCTGATCTTGTAGGCCCAAGCACAGCAACTTCAGTGAAAATGAGCGTGTCCGGGATTTCAAGGGTCCAGTGTTTTATCTCTTGGCATAAAAAACACAGCTCCTCCTGGCATGTGGGGGATGTGAAGCAAATTCCCCCGCTCTAATGTACAAGTCCATGTTTAAAAGGCTAGAATTTCACAAAGAAATGCCCTCCACCATAAAGCTACAGCATGCTGAGTTCAGTGTTGCTGCTAACAAACACAGCATTTTGCTATTTTCATAGATTCCGCAGCATTAATGTTTTCTCCTTTCCCTCTTCCTGCTCTGTTGTGTTACCGGAAACTAACAAAATAAACTCTGTAAAAGCACTTCAGCTTATTCCTCCACAGATATTTTCCCTCTCTGAATGAGGCATTTCGGTGCTCCATGCAGACATCTCACCATGGTTACGGCTTCCTCTCCTCTCTTTTTAGCTTTATTTTTTTCTTTTTGAAAAGCTGACTGGGCGTTGGAGGGGGAGTTAATTGGGAATATTTTGAAATTTTAGTGGGAAGAGTGATTTTCTTCCAGAATGAAGCATAGAAAAATAAAATAAAAAGCTTTGTGTGGCAGAAATGTTCACAGCTGGCAGATGAAATGATGAGTCACTGCCTGGTGCGTAGCCCTGAACAGCTACGGAGCCCGGAAACTGTCAGTTTTAAGTGGTAAAAATACGACACTTCTTTTCAATGCACCTTTCTCTATCTTAGCTTTTGGAGTTCAAACCAAACTCGCTCCAAGTTTCACGCCTGCTCTCATATTTTATTGGTATTCAGAATTATGTAATTAAAGGTCAGCTTGGATGCAGGGTTGTATCCATGGAGGATAGGACTGCTGGCGTTGCACTTCAGTAATGTGTGTGTGTGTGTGTGTTTTTTTGTGGGGGATTAGGTTTGGATGCTGACTTGCTGGCTGTCATCCCAGCACTCTCCCGGCACCCCTCTCTCAAACACCTGATGTTGGGGAAGAACTTTAACATCAAGGGCAGGTAATGGACCGAGCTCGGATGCAGCGGCGCAGACGGTTTTTGAAGATGCCGATAATGAATGTTTTCCTTCTGTTTCGGCCTCCTCAGGGTGCTGGATGAAATCCTGCAGAAACTAGTTCATCTGGTGCAAGAAGAAGAGTGTGTGAGTTTGATTATGTAACATATTGTAGACACATTCTCTGTGGTGTTATGCGCAGATGCACACCTACACACACCTCTCAGATTTGTCACCTCACACACAGACAAAAGCACGCTTCTTCCCCATTCATGTTTGTTCTGTTCGAATGTTCCACCTGCCACATGCAAGGTGCAAACATGCACGGGAGTCCAATTTGTAAGTATGAAGAATGACTCATATGGTCTCAGTTATTTCTGAGACTCCCGGGGCTCTCTATTTTTCTCAGCTCTGCAAATCCAGCATGACAAGATGCTTACTCAATTATTTACCACTGTTACACATGGTGATAGCTCACAACAATGCTCTTTCACAGACTACAAGATGCAGCTCCTTTAAGCCTGCAGATGTGCACGCTTAAAGGAACTGCATAACTAGTTTGTCAGATCTTTGTTAGTCATTTTATGCACTAAGAGATAGCAACACATACTTTGAGTTCACCCTGAAGACATTTTTCATTGCTATAAGCCCCTATGTGAAGAAGGGCAGCAAGAAAACATGAGAGAATGAGAACTGCTTGCAATCTTAATTAAATGCAACAATTTCAAACTGCATAAAAATTTTGTTCAACTTTCTGGAAACGTCATTATCCGCTTCATGTATTTTATATACAAACTACAGTCAGTAGACTGTGAACCTGAGTGCATACACTGGAAATGAGAAACTAGACAGACTCTAAAGATGACAGAAGGCATCTACCAGTACCTGTAGAGTTCATTAATTGATTTTTAGGATTCTATAGCACCAGGTTCTCCCATGTTTTGAAGCCCTTAGCAAACATCTACTGTAGCTCAAGGTTGTTTTGTTTTCCTTTTCTTTATCTTCAAGATGAAAAGAGTATTGATCCTTACATCTAACTCTGGCCAAGACGTGTGTATTGTTCGTTATGTTATAAAGGTGTGAATTGTAAACTTTGACTATTTCAAAAAATTGAAGCCTGAGAAGAGATTCTCCATGTAATATTTTCATAGTAACATTACATTGAATACAAAATTGTGTTTTAAAATGCATCAAAAGACTGACAACTGTGTTGTTATTGTGGTGTTTCTATTACTGTAGTGTTTCTTCAATTATTCCTCTGGCTAGTCTGAAATCCACAATGAAACAAAAGATTATGAAACACCCATGTTATAATTTGTTCATAAACATGCTAACTAGACTCCTGCAGATGCAGACCGAGTTAGAATAATTTTATGTTTTTCGTGAAGCACTGTGTCAGTTGCTGTTGTGTTAAAGGGCTTCACAGATAAAGTCGGGTTGGGAAAAGAGAATTTTTTTAAACGTGGCACTGCAGATGTGGGAGCAGCTACACACAAGCTCTGAGAATCGGACGTATGCAGCTTGGATTGAAGATCCACTTTCAGAACCTTTTATTGGTCTTTTTAGGCGAATGTGTGCTTCTCCTTTCTGATACTGCAGTTCAGAATTTAGAGGATTAAAAGACTGATTGGCCACTCAGTGGATGGAGATCATGCACAAACTTTCAGTAGAGACATGTTTGGTTAAAGGATACACCCATTAATACAGCTACAGTTCAAACATTGATAGCAGGAGATTAGTCCAGAACTGGAAGGTTGACAAGATATTTAACATGTGGAAAGTATGTATGTATCGCAGTTTCACATTTAAGCACTTCAAAACACCCTTTATACAGCTTATATGTGCTTATCTGAAATCTGGCCGTTCTAGCCTTTCCAGCGTACACATCCCTAGTGCCTCAAATCAGATTAGCCTTTATTTGTATAGCCCTTTTCATACATGATGTATCACAAATTGCTTTATGTTGTAAAATCAAATATTTAAAAGAATTAATATAATATACTAATGTTTCTATAATATACTTTATATAATTAGGTAAAGTATGAAACATCAAAGATCAATAACACACCTGATCATGCTCTATTCTTCACTTTTCAAACATTTATCATCATACAGAACACACACACACACTCACATGATGCCACTCCTCTTTTTATACAAATAAATCTGAATGAAACCACATTTTATGACTTTTTTCTAAATCCTACATGTTTGGCTCCAGGACTGATGATGCATTTTCCTGTGTGACTAATTCAGAATGCAGATTTAGTTTTCCAATCCTCCTGGATTTGAACTCAGTAAGAGTTTTCATTTTTTGATTCAGACTATAGGATCCTTTCACAATTGTTTTTGTTAGTTATTTTTTAACATCTAACATATTTTGTAATTGATTATAAGCTCTGCAAGCTGGTAGACAACCAAAATGATAAGCGTCCTCAGATGCGTGGATGACCGTCCAGCTCTCATTGTTTCCCACGTAGCTAGCCCCACATGCACTCACTGAAACCCTGTAAAATGTCCCAACTTCCTCTGTGTCACCACCTCCACCATCTCCTCAGGCTCTACAGTCCCTCTCCCTGGCTGACTCCAGGCTTCGCCAGCGGGGCACGGTGCTGGTCAACGCCCTAGGCTCCAACGCCTGCCTCCGGAAGGTGGACCTATGTGGCAACCTCCTGGAGGACTCCGGAGCCAAGATGCTCAGCAAAGCTCTGCAGATCAACACAACCCTCAGGTCTGTGTCATTTTTTTGGTGAGATAAATCAATGTGAGAAGGCCAAAAACTTTCAGCCATGACTAAGAGAAAAGATAACTCTGAACAGAATTTTGTGTGTTTTGTTATGACAAAAGTGGAGGGCGGTGTGAAACTGGAAAAGCAGAAAAGAATGAGAGAAATAAGAGTGAGGGGAATGGGATGGGAAATATGAAAAGGGAAGAGAGGAAGACCTCCTAAGGAGAGAGATTTGGGTTTTGGGGGGGCTCACTTTGTGTGAGAAAGGTACAAACACGTACAGTATCTTGATATGCCACAGATATCCACAACCATGATCAAGCACAGAGGGTGTGTGTGCCTGTGTGTGTGTGTGAGGAGCTTTAGAAGGAACTGATCCTCCTCTTCTTCCTCATCTCTGTGCCTGTCTCACCCTATTTCCTGCTGGTTTGATCCCCCTCAGAAGTGTGACGTGGGATCGCAATAACACCACTGCAACAGGCTTCCAAGATGTGGCGAGAGCTCTGGAGCAGTAAGCCAAACACAACTCGCACATGAAGAGGGGATACACACAAAACGGATCACTCACACCACCATTGGAATGGCAGATGGCTATCTCTGTACACTGTTTACTGTTTCACAGCGTTTCATCAGTCTTTTGTCATATTTGTAAGTCAAATATGTGTGGGTGTGAGGTTTGTACTTTTTCAGTGTAAACGGCCGTGTGGGTGTATTTGCACATTTGGGAATCAGTGACAAATGTTCTAATGAGCTCTGAGCTGTTTTTGTTTGTCCTTATTAATGTGATTCTTTCTGTGTGTTATTGCAAAAGTAAACTAACTTTTCTTCTCTGCCTCTGTTTCTTCCCTGTTCTTTCCAATAATTAGTAACTTCACGCTGCAGTACATGCCTCTTCCTCTCGGTGATATCAGTCAGGCGTACCGCAGCGCACCAGAGAAGACGGACCAAGCCGTGGCCAAGGTGAGGAGGCCTGCATTTCCTTCATTTGCTGTATTGTGTTAGAAACAGGTTCATTTGTGATTTATTTTTTAGCAAATGTTGGGTTTATAGGAGGTCATGTGAGCATTGATTAGTGATTAATTACTGCTATAACAGGACATGATCCAGGTGGATTCATTCATTATGAACTGGTTTCAGTCGTGTAGTAACTACATGATGGTCGCCTGCAGCAACAGTGAGACAGGTATTTTTGTTTCTGTCATCATCTGCAAACTTAATCATGGTTGCCTTTGCAGTGAAGATGTGCTGGCTCCGTTTGACCACAGACGACACTAATCAACTTGTTTGGTCACCAGCCAGTGTGGCTGATTATAAGTGCAGCTGAATGCATTTAATCACACATTTCTTAAGATAGTTTTTATTGAATACTGTAGGTTTGTTTGCCACTTTCATTAAAAAAGAAACAACTTTTGCTCTTAACCATTCAACAGCTGGCTTGGTAGAGCAAATTTTACAGTGACATGATTAGATATGAGTGTAAATAAACCAGCAGGAGTTGTCTCTACTGCTGAGTTTCAGATTTAGACCATTACTATTTTTCATCACAGCCGTTTTATTATTACGGTACAAAGCAAAAGAAAAGGCAAAGAAATATTCTTAATATAAACTTTCAAGAGTTGGGACTTTTGAAATGATCAACTTTAAAATTGAGTAGAGACAACTCCTGCAGGGTTACAGTAGCTTTTCCTGCAAACTGATAATACGACTACTTTATTAACGCTGGCCTAGACAACATGTTCTGTGCTGAGCGTTTTTTTCTAGAGGCTGCTACAAAGAGGAGGAATAAGCAGCACATGGTGCATTGCGCAGCATGCACACACACATATGAAATCCCTTAAACATTCAGAAAAACCTAGCAAGCTTACTGTATGTTTTCAGACTTCTGTATCTCCATATTTAAGCTCAGCTGTTTTTTATTCTCTCTAGAATAAGGCAAGTGTGACATAATGCAGATTTTTATTTTTTACCTTCCTTACATAGTGATTAAAATATTTCGGTGTAGAGTTGGTTATATTTTAGCTCTGCTTTTCCTGGATAGAAGGCGTTGTTAGAGAAGATGGCTCCAACCAGCCCTGGAGCCAAAATTAGCACCGAGTGAAAGATTTTTCACTTCTTGTAGATACAGCATCTTGTATTTTTAAACAGCTGCTCAGAGACACACAATGTACAATGTAGACTGAAAACACCTGCAGACCGATTTCATCATCATTAGCTTTTACTCTCATAGATAAGACGTTTTAAGTAAAACCTGAAAGAGGTGGTAATGTTACTGCAGTGCCGCTGCTAGCTAAATGCTACATGTCACCAGACCTGCAACCTGCAGGTAACGGAGCAAATGTGTTTACATGACATGTCAAGCTCCATCTCTCTGACTGCTCACATGTCAGATAACATCACCAGTGCTCATGTGCAGAGTGTCCGACTGAAAGTCCTTGTAAGATCGGATCAGATCTGCTGTGCGTTGGCCTTAATGATTGTCTCACTCCGCCGGAATCCCTTTAGAGTCTGTGTGTCGTGTATAAAGCTTTTAATTACACTGATTTTGTTTGGCTCTGCAATATCTGAACCTCATAAGTCCTTCAGGACTGCTTGATTCCATCTTTTTTTACATAAGATGATGATGCAGGAAGCTTTTTTCCTCCCGCTCAGTCAAGAAAATCTATTAAAGACATTCCCTTTATTGTTTCTGGGGATCTGAATTCTTTCTGCAGTCTCCTTATTACCATGCAAATGGACTTGTCTGTTGTCTCCTGCACTTATCAAACACCTGTCATCAGTACTGCTGCTTTGTTTTTTTGTGTATGTGTGCGTGTGCACGTCCGACAGATCCAGCGTGCCCTGCTTAGAAACAACCAGACTCAGCGTTTCTCGCAGAAACAGGCTCTCAGGCTGCACCAGGGCCTCGTCACCAGTACTGCTGAACAGGTGTGTCTCTGCCTGCGGGGACGAGGTCAAGAAGTTTGATAGTAGATTGAATTTTTTTTATGTGTTATCCATTTATTCATGAATTTTTGTGCATGTACAGGTGATGGAACGACTTTGCGTGCGGGTGCAGCAGCAGGTTTGTGTCCTGAAAGGCTGTGAAGAAGGAGAGGAGGTCCAGACGGCCAGACAAATCCTCAAAGAAGCGAGGAACTCGAGAGCTGTGAGTGGATTCTCGTTATGACTCAAAGCGCACGACTACAGACTGACTACGTTACAGGGTGGTGTGCGTTACTGCATGTGTGGGTTTGTTTTCCTGCAGCACTTTATGCTCTCGTGGAAAGCAATTAGATGTGTTCACTCAGCTTCTCACTCGATATGTTCACTTCACTATACTTAAGTGGAAAATATTGTTCTTTGTGTTCGTCGGCATTTGTTTGACCAGCAGCATTGCAGGTTGTTCAGTTTCTTATTAGGCTTTATTTTCCTGACATAACTTTATTGAATCAAACATCGCCTAATGCCAAGCAGCTTCCAAACAGATGTGCAGTTTTACTGTAGCATCCAAAACTAAAAACCAGAATCAGCAAAGCTAATAAACTGGAAAACTTACAATTATCCTCTCTGCACTGAAATAGATAACACTTTACCTTTATTCAAAAGGGCTGCACATAGAACTCTTGCATGAATGAGTAACCTGGATGAATATCTGGTTGAATTACTGTATCCCCCAGTTGACATTGCTGAGCCAGAAATGAAGTCTCACACACTAACAATCACCTTTCAGTGTGCTTCACATTTGCCTTCTTCTTCTCTGTTATAAAGACTTGGGTATAATCAAGAATCCTCAGTCATCAGATTTTACTTTATCAATGTATTTATTGAATAAATCATAAGCTGCAATTTAGAAGAATTTAGCTTGCCAAGTTGTGATAAAAATATCAGCTGGCTGAGCCTACAACACTGTAATCTTCAGTTAATTAGTCAAATAAGGCCAGCAGTTATGATTATCACCCTTTGAAGATCTAAACAGCTTGCAGTAGCAACTGCAAATCACCTCAGAGTTTTAGGATTTTTCCCACAGAAGCTCAGACAAGAGGGTGGTAGTGCTCTTTGGGATGAGATGCAAATGAAATCTGAATTTAACAGCAGGCACAGAAAAGTCAGATGGTGTAGCTTGTGTAGGTGATGTATGAACGGGGCACACAGCTGTGATAAGAGATTAGAAACATGCTTGAGACTGATGTTTCTTTAAGAAACAAGCACTGCAGAGCGCCTTCACCACATAGAAGCATAAAAGAATTATTTTTGGGCTGCAAACTGATGAAGAACTAATCAGAGGGGCAGAAGCAATGTGCTGTTAAATCTGACATGTGCTTTATTTGTGGAATTTCATTCTATTCGACCATCAAAAAGAAAAAACCTGCCCACTGCTGAGCCTCAACAAACAGCTGGTTTTGCATCCAGTTCAGGCAGAATTTAATGTTATTGTTGCAGAGAAATATCCCCCCTCTTTCTTCTTCTACTCTCATCTACAATATGTGCAACACTGTCACACACCAACAAAAAGGGGGAGAATTCTGGTCCTAATTAGACTTATGATCAAAGGAGAACCATGCTGAAGAAGTGCTCCCTGTTTGGACCTGCTTTTCCATCATTTTCCACTATTTTGCACTTCTAAGCAGGACATAGAGAGTGATGCTTTTAACACACTTCTGTGTTATTTACCAAAATGATGCAAATGATGCAAAATGGCATGATCAGTGTGTTAATTATATGCAGCATCAGCAGTTGTTGTACTTTTAATGTGAGGCAAGGTAAGTTTATTTGTAAAGCACATTTCATGTACAAGACAACTGAAGATGCTTTAGCATAAAACAGCTAAAGCTAGCAGTACCACGAGGGGCAGAAAATATTAAGAAGTTTTAAAAACAAACTTTTAAGATAAATGAAATAAAAACGGAAGGAAAAGAAAGATGACATAAAATGCAAGTAATAAATAAAATCACTTGATTTTATTAGGGCTGTCCCAGTCCGATACTAGTATCGGGTATCGGTGCTGATACCAACAAAAAAACATGGATCGGAAAGTATCGGCCTGCATTGACATATGCCGATACTGTTGCAGATACCAGGTGATCAACATTTTCTATCCAGCCCTTTTTACCTCAGCACCCTTTACGTGATCGCCCTAGTTCATTTTCTACAGGGTTTACTCAGGTTGTTTTTTCTTAAAACAGAAATGTGCCGTGTGTTACACAGTCTTTAAATTTATTAAATTAACTCATTGGTTAATAATTAATTACTCAATTTTTCTAGCACCTTCTGTTGTGGACTTAATCAGTTACACCTGAGGTTTGACACAATATTTTGCTCATAACAAAATGTAAGTATCGATATCGGGTATCGGCCAATACTCAACCCTCTATCGGTATCAGAAGTGAAAAAGTGGTATCGGGACAGCCCTTGCTTTTATAAAAGACAGCACTCTAATAAAAAAAAGCTCATTTAAATTTACCTAAAAACTATTCTGCGGATGGCGGGCGGGTGCGGTTTTGAAAATTGGTAAATTTGCTCGTGCTCATGCGGGCGGATAGCCGGCGGGTGGAGACTTTAAGAAGCAGTTGCGGATCTCTAGCTTAGATAGGGTGTGAAAGCATGAAGGTTGACGTATTGACTTCCGTATTTTTCCGTTACGAGGATGAATGAACAGCTTTAAAGCGGATCAATGCAAGTCTGGGTATGTTTACCATGCAGTGCGCACCCCAAAGCTGTAGGGGGAGCTCCAGAGCGAGAAACTAGGCGACAGACGAAGAAGAATGTTGTAAA